>LGRX02004647.1:0-41014 GCA_001247695.2 Cymbomonas tetramitiformis | reverse complement strand
GTTGGGGGTGGTGGATGAGACGCTTGGGCGTTGGGGGCGGTGGACTGCTCTGGAGCAGCTTGGGGGCGACTTCCACTCGAGGACGGCACTCGGCATGTTCAAGCACATTCAAGATGCGGTGGCAGACGGAACTTGCCTGCTTGAATGGGACGGCGGGGAGAACTATGAGCCCCCCCCTGTGCCCTTGCTCAAGGTGCTTCTGCGCTGGCGCCCGGGAAGCTGATGGCCACAGAGCAGCGGTCCAGTGTCTGCCTTTGCGGGCGCTCCGCCAATGCCCCAGGCCGTGGCGCAAGCTTTGGATATCTGCCACAGGGCATGCAGCGTCTCTCATCTCCCACCCTTCGATGCGCCAGTCTCATCTCCCACCCTTCGATGCGCCACTCTTATTTCCCGCGCTCCGATGCGCCACCCCTCTTCTGCACATGCACCTCGCCATGATGCGGCAAAGGACGCGAGTGCCGCGCAGGATCGTGTGTCCTTGTTATCGAGACTGGCCAATCATGTGCAACTCTTGCGATGCTGATGTGCCTGGCTCGTCCCCCCCTTGGCTCAGCGCCCCGCCTCCTCCAGGCGCCACCTGACGCCGCCGCCGCAAGGGCCTCGGGTTGCAGGACATGTTCGGGAGTGAGAGGCGCAAAGCAAAGATCCTGAACTTCTCCATCGCCTATGGCAAAACTGCACACGGGCTCTCTCGTGACTGGGGGGTGCGTGTCCTCCGCATTCCTCAGCCAGCCATAAGGAAAGGGTCACCCGTTGTGGCTGTGGAGGATGTGACAAAATTCCCTCTCCCCGCCGTCCCTGCGCTGGTTCTATCGCCCTGCTCCCCTGCAATGCAGCCGCCTGGGGGATCCACCGAAGAGCCTCCGCTCTGAGCGCCGCACCCTCTTCCAACGCACCAAGGTCTGGCACCGCATTCAGGCTGTGTGCAGGAGGGAGGTGCAGAATGTGGCAAAGGGGGACCTCGCTGGCAGGTGACGCTGAAAGAAGCGCAGGCAACCGTTGATTTGTGGTACTCCGACCGACCAGAAGTGGAGGAATGGCAAAAGAATACCAAGGTGCGCAGAGGCGTCCATCGCGCTCCCCTCCCTTCCCCTACATGCACTCTCCCCTCCCTTCCCCTCGTTACTCATTCCCCTAACCTCCTCTCCATACACTCTCCTCTCCCCTCCTCTTCACTGCCATCGCTTGCGGCCCTGTTATCTCCAGCAGTCTCTACGAAAGTGCACCCGTGCGCATCATGCAGTGCCTCGTCGCTCTAAACATCTACGACCAATCAGCATCCGTTGCTGTCGAAGCCCGCCAGAAGTCGACAGTGACCTGGAGTGCTGTCCGCACGTGCGCGTCGGCATGCCTGCATCGTTCTTGCATTGGCAGGCAAACGCTCGCTCTGCGACAGCGGTGGGGGCGAGGGATGAAGCCCCCGAGCCTACGTCTCTGCTGTGGTTGCGTACGCAGGCATTCGCAAGGCAGGAGGGGTATGTCACAACGTTGCTCGGACGCCGGCGGCACCTTCCGGACGCTGTCAATGGGAGCAACGCCGCCAAGGGACATGCAGAGCGTGCGGCAATCAACACCCCCATCCAGGTGCGCGGGGTGACGCAGACGATACCAGGTTGCCAAGCAGAATGTGTCCACGTTACGCGGGGTTGATGCAGCATTTCTCATGCAAGTTGCGGTTGAGCAACGTGTTGCTTCCCATGCTCACATTTGCTGGATTGCACCTGGCTGGCCGCCATGTCAGCGTGCAGTGACGGCAGTCGGCTGCGAGCTTGACTAAGGCAAATTGGCAGCTGCCGCCTTTGGCGGTGATGCAATGGTGGCATCGACATCTGCCGGCACTCCCTCTTGTGACACCTGGTGGTGCTGGACTGACATCTGGCAGGAGTGACGAGCTGCGAGGAAGTGATGCGGGGGGTTGGGGTTGGGGGGCTGCGTGGGGAGGGCAATGCAGGGAGGAGCGGCAGACATTGCGATGCTGGCAATGCTGCAGATTCAAGGGTGCAAGCGGCTGCAAAAGCTGGGCTTCAAGCTTCTGATGCAGGTGCATGACGAGGTCATCCTCGAAGGCCCCACTGAACACGTCGAGGAAGCCCTGGACCTGGTCCGCAAGCACATGGAGAACCCCTTCCCCAACCCGGACTCTGACTCCGGTTTTGGCTGCAATCCCCTCCTTGTGAGCCCCCCCCCCCATAATCATCTAGCATCTAGCAGGGTATTTGGTTTCTGCGGTGCCAAGGAGCACGTGAATCAAGCTCGCCCATGCCATGTGGGAACACATGTGGTATGAAGCTTCTTCTAGTGAGGGTGGTGAGAGTGCCGCCTTCATGCCCGATGGTTGGAAACCAAAATTTGAGACAAGATTTTTGAACTCAGCACGTGAATTTCGATGGGTCATCGGTGCTCCGCCTGCAAGTGGCAACGAGACGCAGAGATCTATGATCGTGTGTAGAACCAGCTTGGCAGAGTGCACCCTCTTCAGAACCTTCCAGGGTGAAAAGATACTAAGGGTCGTGTGGTTATTTTACTTACATGCACTTTTGGATGAAGCGCGGGTTTACTGAATGAGTTGATTAGAATAGTGGATGCATGCGGTATTAACCAAGGTCTGGGGCATTTGACAGGTAGCGCTGAATGTTGACGGCAAGTTTGAGAAAACATGGTACGAGGCAAAGTAATGAAGAGAGGTATAACGAAAACTTGGCACTGATTAGCAATGATAAAGCGCCTTGCCTCCGCCAAGTAAGCAAGTCCAAATAAGTGTACGGTAGGTGGCAAATTCAACGTTCGTGATAATCGGCTTGCACTTTATTATTCAGTTTACTGACCTCTAGACCGCTGCCGCTGTGCAAGGAGTGGTATTTATGTTGTGATAATGGTATTCTGTTAAATCAAAAAAAGTATTTGCAGGTTACAGCAAACCTAATATACGTGCGCGCATATATGTGTCGTCGTATTAGTATCGTATGCGGTCGTGTATGAATGGCTGGGGTCGGCAAATAAAGACGACTTAATCGCATTTCAACGAAGGTACTGCTTGCGCGCACATACTTCTGGTCGCACCAATACTCGGTATCGGCGTTGATCTGGTTTATGTATAACTCGGAAGTCGACTATCGAAAGTTTTTTCGGTGTGAAATGTATTATATCGTTTACAATAACAAAGGCATATTCAGTCGCGAGCTTGCTACTTGAAATGACTTGATTCGCTGAGGTCACATCGATCTCTCGGAAGTGAGATTCCGTGTTGAGTGTCGAACGGGGCTTCCAATTACACTTTGACTGACTCCAACCTCTAAGGGGTGTGAATACAATAAACGAAGGTCGGTCTGTCGACTAAATACTTTTCTTTGTTCGTTGCTCCATTCGGTTGGTGGTCTAAAAGCTCCGGCGCAAATCGGCATCAAAGCATGCCATATACCAAACAACAACATCTGATTCGAGGTGGTTAACAATATTTCGATACTCGTTTCAATCGAAGTTGAAACCCAACCGAGTACCCTACCCTTACTGATAACGGGAACACACAAAATTCGAACGTGCTGTTTCTATCGTTTCGGTGCACTATACGAGATTAATCGATTATGAATCGTGTGTCCATCAAGGTTCTATATCGAGATTTCCGATAACCGATACTATCGATATATCGTAGTTATCGCAGATTATCGGATTGCCATATCAAACTATCGATTGTGTCGGTTTCGGTGTTCCATATTTAATTTATAACGAATTTCATAGAAATGCCCAAATAATCGAAAGCTAGGGTTCCCAAGCGAAAAGCGAACTTCTCGTAAAATTAAGCAAATCAAACGATGAAAGGGTCAAATTGGGGTAGATTCTCGCGGGGAAAACGTCGGTGAAGTCAAAAACGTCGTGCGTCAAACGGTCTTCCCACCAGGAGCGGTGATGCTGGCCAGAAAGTCGAGAGTGCGTTTGGGTTCTTGGTGTCGACGTAACTTTCCGTAAAATTAACCAAATCGAGTGATGCAAAAGTGCAATTGGGGTCAAATTTCACGGGGAAAGCGCCGGTCAGGTCAAAAACCTCGTGAAACACGCCAATTTTGCTGCAGGATAAGTGCTGCCAGCCAGAACGTAAAGCAAAATCGTGTTGACAAAGTTGATGCGTTGACAAAGAAGTGGACACGAAAGAGAAATCAAAGGGAAAACGTAGATGAAGATGCGCGGAAGATATCCGTGAGATACGTGGCCGCGAATAGATACGTGGGTAGATGCGTCGAAGCAGTCGTTGAAATAGAGATGCGTCGAAGATACGGCGCGGCCGAAGATACGAAGATGCGTAGATACGTAGCGATGCGAATAGATACGGGAAATAGCTAAGCACCGAAAATACGTAGAACAGGCCGATAACCTCGCGAAGAGTGTGATATATATATATATAGTTAAGATATATATTCACAACTTCAGGAAACAATCAAGGAACGGGCAAAACGGCTAAGACAATTTGATAACACAATTACTTAGGGTTTTGTGTGTGTCGGATTGTCGGTCGGAAAGCACGTGACGGACTGCAAGTGACACTCGCAGTGAGGGTTGACACAGAAAGGGGGTTCACTGTCAGTGACACAAAGTCGCCCCCTTCATGAGCGTGAAGCGTCCCAAGATGCTAGCTAGAAGATTGCCATAATAAGTATTTGGGGTGGTTGCGGCTCCCGGGGCCGGGTGGGGAGCTTGGAATTGGGGGCCGCGTTTGAGGCGTAACGATTGCCGCGCATTTCAGCACTACGGCTGACAAAAACCCGAACGTCATAGAGATATCAGCTCCGGATCCGAATTGGAGACCTTGGCCGTAGGTGGACCACACATGATGAAAAATATGTCCCAAGGGCAGGCTCCCTCGACCCTTGGGGGGGGGCTTGGGACCCCGTGGATCCGCCCTGTTTGGGGGAGGGGCTGGGGTACGAATCGTGTCACCGTGTCACGATATGATATGATTTCGAGTCGGACCTGTTGGCTGTTCACCTGTATCATCAAAATCACCTAATCAGAGGAACGTTTTTTCCTTTTCCGCTGTTTTTTTAAACTCCGACTGTTCGAAAATCCCGATTCGGATTTGCAGAATAGAGTTTCAGCCAAATTCAAGGCACGCAACAAATCAGAGCACGTCTCAAAATAACGAAACTGCCAACATTGACCGTAGCTTAAGAGGGTTTATAAACTCCTGGCAGAGTGATTTCCTCCATCCGTCGGAGGTTAGGCCACTCTATCGTGTGCATAGTCCACAATGAGTCACGATATATCGCGCGAGACCTTGTCACTTAAACTTTGACCCATTCGTTCTTTCGCTCATATTTGCAAACTCAAAGGCACAGGAGGCAGGAACGGAGCCGCTTCCTCATTGATCGTGCCCCTTTCATACGCAAGATGGATCCTGTTGGATGTGCAACGCTTGCAGGAATCGTCTTTCAAAACTGTTGAAAGTGCAAGTACGAATGCCTGCCAAAAGGAAACGGCCACAAAAAACTGGAGCCTCTACATCGGCCAACGATGAAAAAGTTGCTGAGGATCCAATTTGCAAGTGCAATATCTGCTTCGAGGAGCCCTTCTTCCTAACAGTGCAGTGCGCCAATGGGCACCTCTTCTGTTCGAAGTGTTACCAGCAGCACCGCGAATGCCGCACCACGGAAAGCTGGAAATCTTGCCCAGTGTGTCGCGTGCCCCTACCGCCGCAGCCAATCCGAAATCTCCTTGCGGAGAGTATTCTTGGGAGTAGACCAGCGACTTGCGACTATGAAGATGCCGGTTGCACCGCAGATATCACTCGAGGTGCTGCTTGTCGATCTTTTTGTTATGGGTTACACTTGTCACTTTGAGTATCGGTGAGCGTTTTGGAATTGGCAACTGCGATAAGAAGCCTTCCGTACGTGCAGGGGGAAAAGCTGAACACGTAAAACGGTGTGAATTTGGAACCACGGAATGCCCGCAGCAAGGCTGCACGTGGAGCGGAAGAGTCAGCGCTCTTGTGGAGCATACCGCGCTTTGCGAATTTCGGAGTGTGCCGTGCACAAACCGCGGTTGCAATGAATCTGTTCCTAGAGGTGCGGAATGCTTAACCCTCCTGCTTAACCGTTGACAAGTGCAACCTTCGTAAGCGCCCGGCGTGTGCGTATAGGTTTGTATCTGTCACTCACGATGGGCTGGCTTCGGTTGGCGTGTCTCACGCCGTTTACTTTGCTTCCCTCGCCTACGCCGCACATCGTTTCTTTCCACGACGGACACGCGGTGCAGCGCTGGATGAGGTCCTAGAGGCCTCAAACTGGCTTTTTAGGCTAGGATTCTGTGTACGTGGTTGTGGTTTGATACGGCCCAGCCATACTTTTTCTCTCTCTTCCACTGGTGTGTTGGTGTACTGGCTTCGGCTGACGTGCCCGTCTGTGTGTGCGCGCTTATCCTTGCGTGGTGTTATTTGACAGCCGGTACTGAAGTAACCAGACTACCTTGGAAACTCGGTTGATTTGCACTCTGTACTCACACCTAAGATCCTGTGCAGTGAAGCATCTCTGAAAATATCCACCCTTCCTGCACCCCGCCGATACGGCCACAACGGATACCTATGGGTTTCGCCTATAGGCACCTCGAAAGATCCTGTCCGCACCTGATCATTATCTGTCGTCAGCTTCTTCCCACTGATATTGGAAGCTGTGAACTAGGAATATAGGACATCGTTTTCCCGCCTATTTTGATACTTTGGCACTAGCACTGTTTCACTTAAGATGTTTTATGAAAACCGCCTACCTACCTTGTGTAGATGCCTCCAAAGGCCCTTTCCGCTCCTGCCGTCCACCCGCCCATCTCTTGCTCCCACCATCGTTCCTCCGTCCCCTCGCCCAGTCCACTCTTTTCATCCACTGATCTGCGTCGTAGCTGATGCTCCCTATCAGCATGCCTCTCACGCCTCCTTCCTCTCTTCTCCTCTGCCGAGCCACTCTAGTCAGCTCATACCCGCAGACAAGGATTCGGCATCCACAAGATTTTCTAACAAGTAGGCCGGGCGAAGAACTCTTCTCCCTCCACACTAGTGCCAGGCTCTAAAGAAGGGACAGGCCCCCCTTACCGGGGGCGCTCACTGGACATAGCTTTAATGTCGTTGTACGTTTGTCGTCAGGTGTGGTACAGACTCGTTTGTACTATACATTGGTGTGCGTGCTTCACACAGCTCAGCACGTGTCCTCCCTGTTCATGCATGCGTAAAGCTCCCTTGGGGTGACAGCTAGGCAAACTTCGGTGGGTGTACTTTACGTAAATCGGACTATGTGCCTTTGGACAGGTCAACTGGCAGAGCACATCTCTGGGGAATGCCGTTTTCGCCTTGTAAGATGCAAACTTGCATTTCCACCCGAAACCTTTGCACAGTGCTGTTGGGAAGGCTTTGCGTGCGACCTGGCGCAGCATGAGGAGTTTTGCCGCAGCGCAGACCACGTTCCTGAGCGGGTGCGGGTATCACGGATCTCCGAAGAATGGCATGATTGGGTGGCCGAGCCCCTCGCAGGTTTTTTTTTGGGTGAAGGAGGGCAGACACACGTGAGCGGTTTCGAATTCAGTAGCAAAGGGCATCTATGCGCTGCAATACCTGGGGTGCCAGGGTCGCCTTGGGAAGGAGGCCTTTATCCTGTGCAGATAATATTTGAGCGCGATCATCCATTCAACCCTCCAACTCTTCGCTTCCCACAGAACTTTCTTCATCCTAATGTTTACCCTTCAGGAAAAGTCTGTCACCCTTTGTTGAATCCCTTTAGTTGGGATCCTTCTTGGACCATCAAGGAAATTCTCCTTGCAGTGCAATACATGCTGGACCACCCAAATAATGGCGATCCTGCACAGGAGCGGGCCTATCACCTCTTGCTGAACAACGAGGCTGAATACAATGAAGAGTTGCGTAGGCAGCAACAATCCTATCAAACAGATTTCATTAAAAGAGAACTAGGCCTTTCCGAACTCCCATGTGCACAAGAGGGTCGAGCCGAACGAAATCTGCGGGTATACATGTATGGTACAATAACAGGTGGAGCTGGGCATATTGCAATTACCACAGCGAGCAAATGTTTGAATGAATTAACATACTTGACGGCCCAACTCCAGCTACCTCGGAGCATTGCTCCAGCAACGCTGAGGAGATAAGGCACAAGATCCTTGGAATAGCCTCGATGAGTTACCGCGCGATGTTGACACATATGGCATTATAGGTGGCAACTAAGATGTATCCTCCGGCCACGTCAGAAGATCAAATGGCATCATATATGGCAATCAAGCTACCGTGTCCGCTTTATTGCTTTTAAATCTTGATTTTTATGAGGCCAAACCGGCGATGAAACAAAGAACAACAACAAAGTATGTATGAATGAATTCCAGCCTTGCGCATGGTTGTATGTACACACAAAAATAACCTAAAATCTAAAGGAAATCATAATTGCACAGCGTGCATGGCGGCTAAGTATGGCTTAACCGGCACATAACGAGCTTTGCATGATTTCCCCCATGATCAAAAAACGTTCCAGTTGGCTCCTGCGGAGCTGACTGTTTTTTCCGTGAAAATTGTATGATATTTTTCAAATAATCCGATGATATTCTAGTTTTTAGGACGTTTACTGGAATATTTTTACAAGCTTAAGGTAAAATTTGAGCTCCCCTTTGTGATGGAAACACCGAATTGCTTCCAATATAATTATATTGTTGATTAGACATTATAATTATATCGGGCAACAACCTCCCGACGAGATCCAGACGGGACTCGAACTGGGTCCGACAAATCGTCAAAATCCACACGATTAATCGAACGATGAATCGTATTTTGGACCCTAACGATTAATCGCCGATTCCTTAACACTCTGAGATAAGCTTAACACCCGTAGGACTATAATAAGAGTATCTATACACACGACACTTATAAAGCTATTTGGATATCATCATTGCACATATGACCTCCAACATAAACCATATGTACCGCCCGCTCGCTCCGCGCTTGACCGCTCGTGTGCCACAAACTATGAATTTGATTGGTGCTGAAATCTGTATAGGCAGCCCTGACTGGGAGTCCCGGTCAGGCCCCTATGACAGACTCCTAGGCCAACACTGGACTGCTGACTGATCTACAGGTTCGTGCTGTGACACACGCTGTGTCACAGGTAGGCTAGACTCCGAAACCGTCCGAGACCGTTCCGGGTATATCTAGCTTAGGGTTTATTTATCTTATGAGTTTATCCACACAGTTCGGGAGTTTCTGATATCTAGTGAACTAGGATATTCCAGTAGGTCGTGGCCCCATCCACGCTTTTATTCCACTTGCTGATTTGGCCATGATTGGCTAAACGGCCGCTTGGAGAGGTGGTGCGCGCATGCGCGTTTGGGTGCGACTAGGAGTTATGGTATGAATTGTTTGCGGTAAGCAACAGGGAGTGGCGGCCATGGGGACCGCGCCTCGTTACGGACTAGTCTTAGCAATGTTCGGATCCAGTTTTGCACCGGCACTGGCCCTGCTGGTTACTGTTTTCTGGGCCGGTGTTCGCGACACCTTCGACTTCGACGACATCTTCGAGTGCCCCTCGCCGCTCCACTCTCTTAGCTCCTCTCCGCTGCTGACCATTACCATTTTTCCGCTACCACACCCAACCGCGCGACTGCGTGCCACCTCCCCTCTGGCTTTTCAGAGTATGGGTATGCTGACCCGAGCGAAGAAGTCCCTGGACAGGGACAGTGACATTGACGCCTCACTGAGGCTATTAGACGGGGTTCGGAACAGTCCGACGGTGCGTACGCCAACTGTTCCGAACCCCGCTCCGAATTCCAACGAGGATGCAGACGTGGCGACCAGGAAGTACTTACAGGAGCAGAGCAAGCTGGTTGACGACGTCTACAAGGCGCGTCTACACCGCCAATGGGCCAAGGGTGTCCGCGAGGATGTCCTTGGGGACAAGAAGCACCACTTCCGCGGTACGGACGACGTTGGCCTCCTCTCCGAGCTGGTGGTGCAGCTGCGTACGGAGTTTCATTCGGTTGGGCTGGAGCTGGCATCCTTTGACCTCGACGACCCTCTGGCTCGTGTGGTGACCAAGGTCAACGGCTTGCTCTACGACGTTCTGGCTCTGGCTATTTTCGGGTCCCCGCGATTAATCGCGATTGGCGATTTGTCGGACCTAGGACTCGAACCTGCGCGCTCAAGGTGCAAGTCCAACACATAGCGCCCTACGTCATGGAGAGACAGACTTTCGCCCCCCCATAGCTGGGGGTGACTGTCTCTTCCTGTGTCACACCTCGCCTTGTGGTGTCACTCGCATCTTGCCCGGCATCAGTTCCGACAGATAATAAAACCACCAAGTTATTTTATTATCTCATCTTTGACTGCGTGACACTCCGGGTTTGCATTGTCTGCTTCTTGAGTTGTTGTGACCCGCAAATATATCCACCATTTGCATATATTTTGCTGTTCACATCAGGTTATGGTCCCACCACTGGCAGGCTCACCCATTCGGTTTCACTTTCTCTGATCCCGCACCCTGTGCGGTTCACACGCCCCCTTGGCTTCGTGATTTGGCGGCGAGCGTACGCCGTAGCGCTACGTCATCATATATGATGCATGTCGAACGATGTACGGCATCCAAGAGTGATAATGCGATATTGCTGAAAACGTGTAATCTTGAATGTATCTATTATGCATCGCAGGACGAGATATACGTATCGTTGCGGGCTTACCTTAGAGTACGTAGGCGGGTCGAAACGATCTTTTTGCGAGCTCGTCCTGCATCACAAACTCATTTGACTCCCTTGAAAATATATAAAAGGCAATCGAGAATCCATACTCTCGTAGAAAGTCCGTCCAAAATTTGGTCAGGCGATTTGGACGCCATATCGATGTACTTGGAACAGACTTGGGACACTTCTCGGCTCACTGTCGTTGCTTTTGGAATGATGGATACACATGTGTTTCGGTGTTTCCCCTCGTTCACGAGAAAAAAACGCTCTAGAGCTCCATGCAAATGTTGAGTTAAAGCACATGTCCAACTCAACGATCCTCCAGCTGATCCGCTTGGCGTCAGTCGTTGCCGGGTCACGACGCAAAACCCTGCATATATATATAGATATATGCCGAATTTGCCATGGGTCGGTCATGAGAGTGCCAACTTTCCCCATAAGGGGGGAGCAGTGGTGACCCCTTTGTCACCCCTCGCCTGGTAGGATGTCACTTGCAGTGCCCTTGCTTGTTTCCTCCGCGAGTGTCGTGCCGGCGGCGGTCACGGCGGTCCCGCCAGCTTAAGTCCGACTATTTTTTAGTTGAATCTGACTTTAGCCGAGAACCCGAACCGAAACCCTACCGCGCTGCATTTCATTTTCAGTGATAAGCATATATATCAATAATATCTGCTTTCACATCAGTCGGCGCGTTAAAAACGATAACCTATCTCAAGGGGGGTACGGTCTGGGGGCTGTATTGAGTATTCGTATTGGAGTATAGAATTTCAAAAGAATTCAAGAAATTATTTCACTATTGCGCATTTGGCGACGGGTCTAAATCTGTTGAAATCAACTCTTTCGACCATATCGGGAGGGCCAATGAGATCGCGAGGACGAAATGAACATCTCGGTTCCAAAAGAATCTGGTGAATTATTTGACGTGCCTAACGCTCATGTTCATGCCGTCCACTCATTTGACTCAAAAAGCACTTTAGCACGCAACTCTTTACCTGAAATGGTATGGTGAACTGCCAAACTACTCACTAGGTTCTGCGACTAAAATACTTTCCAAGGATGCTCATGGTTTATGAAATAAGATTACACTTGGCGTTTTAACTAGCATTTATATATTGTATTATTGAGAAGCAGGGAAACATCAGATACACGGGGCATCAACTGTTGTGCTAACGGACCGTTCGATCGCTCCACTGATAGCTTGGCGATGTGAATAGTGATACATAAGTTTGTAAAAAGCGACGGCGGTTTTTTTCTCCTCTGCTACACAAGTGTTTTGAACCAGCGCATCTCGATTTCAGCGTTATGTAAATATGTCCGAGATTTCGAAGGACCAGTCAAGTGCACAGGGCCGTTCCGACGAAGTGGGAAGGCAAGGTCTGCTAACCGCAAAGGAAGAAAAACAACAACAGCGCGAGTGGGTAAGTTTTAGGTGACAGACATTTTTTTTTGTTGTTGAAGTGTGAGGCTGAGGGAAGGTTGCTGTTATATTCAGGCGAACAGTTTGATCGGAAAGCGCCTGCGTGTACACTGGAAAGGAGAAGGATGGTACACCGGATATGTGCACTCGTTCACAGAAAGGGTATGTTTTTTGCCCCTGCTACGGCCGTTCTATGAGTATCTTCTTTTCCCAGTGTCTGATTTTCCCCGTTTCCTCCTGCAGAACAAGCGGCCTTTTCGAGTTATTTACGATGATGACGATGAAGAAGATGGCATATTTCTCGAGGATGGCTTCAGAGTTAAGAACGGCCTGCGGAGCGTGGAGTGGCTAGACGGCGAAGATAATGTTGTACAAAGTGAGGAGGCGCGACCGCCGGAAACAACTGTTAGTGCTCACGCGCGCTCAGCAAGAAGGGACCAATCTGCTGAAGATCTTGTGCAAGGCGAACCAGGATCTGGAGTGACCGAGCCCACACCCACTCCTGAGGGATCCCAGGAGCCTCCGTTGAAGCGCCAGAAGCAAATACTTGTCCCTCTCCCCGGACCACCCGCTCCAAAACCTGGAAAACCCCTGGCCAATCCTTTACGAAAGTCGGTTAGTGTCAACGACCTGTCTTCGAAACCCAAGAGGAAAAACAATCGCACGGCTGCAGTGGCCACGACCAAAGCTGACCCCTCCCCAGCGGAAAATTCGCGAGGTGGAAAGCCGCCTCAGGAAGCTGGAGGTCCGGCGGTTAAGGCAGACTCGGGACCAATAGCGGATGCACCTCAGGTAAAAGTTCCCCAGAAAGCGAAGGATCTGGAACAGCAACAGTCCGGCCCTACGGTTGGTGCTAAGCTAGCTCAAGACTCTGAAGAGCTTGCCGAGTCTGAGGACGACGACCCTGAGGACTCCGTGTCGTTGGTCACCTTGAAGCGCAGGAGGCTCGCCGCGCAGACTGAGGCACCTACGCGGTCACCGGCAGGCTCCAGGGGTGTTGCCGTGCCAAAAGTCGTAAATTCGCTAGCGTCTTTGCCTCAACAGTCCTCTCATGAGAACGCAGCGAAGGCCGTTCACAGGGAGAGGGACGTTCAGCAAACCGAGGTTGGAGATCTTGTTGCGGACGAGGTAGCGTGCGAGGATGCGGCGCGAGGCCGGGAAAACGAAAACGTGGACAAAACTGGGAAAACACAGATCTCTGGCAGGAAACGACGTCCGAAGGCTGAGGTCACACCACTGTCAGGAGAGGATTCAGTCAACGCTGGCAGCACAGAAGACATGCCAGCAGCTGTTCCAGCGCAACGTGAGCACGCGGTCGAGAAGCAGGACGCCGGAGAACCTGCCCCAGCAGCTGTGGAGCCTGTTGTTGCAAAGACTGGGCGAAGGAGGTTGCGTCAGAAAACCTCACCAGAGAAAGATACCGAGATAGACTCTGGCAACCGCGGCCGCGAATCTGCCGACCAGGACGCTGCACCTTCTATGAACGCCGTTGCTGCTGGCACGCAGGCAGCCGAAGATGAGGGGAGAGATCTGGCCTGTAGGTCTGCGAAACCTGGGCCTTCGAAACTGACGGATTCTGAGGCGTCTGCGGTGCAGACAGCGGAGGAAGAGGTGAAACAAGTCGGTGAAGTGGCCGGCGGTTCTGCAGAGCCGATGCAGGCTGGCAAGGCTGCGGGGAAGAAGGCTACGAATGCCAAAGAAAGAAGCACAGGCGATCTTCTCGGAGGGTCTGCGAAGCAAACCACCACCGTACCGAGTGAAGGCAAGGCTGCTGGAGAGAAGGCTGCGGGAAGGGAGGGGAAACTGTCTGGTATTCCTCCTGGGGGTTCGGCTAAGCAAAATGACGCCGTGCCTATGGATGGCAGTTTTGCTGGGAAAACAACTGCGGTAGGCGAGTTGAAGCAGTCGCCTTGTGAGGCCGAGGTTGCGCCAGGCACGACGAAATCCCTAGCCTCTAAGAGGCCAGTGGCCAGAGCTGCGAGGGCCTTGACAGACAGTCCGGAGCACGATGCCCTGGCAACCGCAATAGTGCAACCCAATACCGAGGCCCAGCCGTCGCTCAAACGCTCGATGAGCCCAGACCCGGACGTGGATCTGACTCAGCCCTCCTCGCAAACCAAGTGTGCGTTGAAGCACCCGCAGGCTGCGCAGACACCCTCGTCATCCCTTGCAAAAACCGATGCTAAGCTCGATTTGTCCGCCTCCAGCGCGAAGCTGAAGGCCCGATATGCGAACCTGGCAGCCGAGAAGGCCAGCCGTTCCTCTGTGCTCCTCGGCACGGCTGGGAAAGCTTCCGCCATCGATTCCTCTGCGGCGCGCACCAAACGTGGGATCACCATTGACAAGGACCGTGCGCGGGCGGAGCACAAGCTGCTATTCTCTTCCTCTACAAAGGCCGAAGCAGGCAAAGGCAACTCTTCCTCTACAAAGGCCGAAGCAGGCAAAGGCAACTCGCAACCTCCCCCTGCCGCTGCCAACTCTGTCGTACTTAACGGCAGTGCGAGCAAAGACACAACTCCTGCGGCGGCAAGCGTCTTCCACGACGTAGCTGGCAACGCTGGTGTGGCTAAAGTTAGCGCGGAACCCAAGGTAGGCTCCCAGGCAGCTCCACGGCAAGAGTCCCTGGCGGAGAAGGGGGCCGCAGGAGATAACGCCTCGGGGTTGAAGCCGAAGGTCACGAGGGTGGGGCAGCCCTCCGCTAAGCTCATCCAGGCGGAGCTCTCCGGAGGCACGGAAGATCGGAACGGTGTCGGCGCCGCAGCTTCCAACGCGATGAGCACGGGGGAGGTGCCTTCGGAGACCAGGCCTGGCGCGGGCAAGACGCGGGCGCCTCCGCCAGCTGGAGGTACGAAGGAGAGCGAGGCCCTGGCAGCCGCCGGCTCGAAGAGCGTCCCCAAGTTGGCACAGGAGCTGGAGGAATACCTTGGGGGCTTTCGGTCGCGACTTTTCGAAGGCCTGTCCCGCAACAAGGAGGACGTTGCCAAGACCAGGGAGCAGGCCATCGAAGCGGTGAGCAGCGCCTTGCCCGCCCCTCCCCCCCTAAGGTGTGGCGCCGAGTTGTCCAAAAGTCTCGGCCGTACCCCTTTGCTTGAAACTGACTCCGTGCCTGTGCTTGTGGCAGGCGCGGAAGTTCGGGGCGAGAGGCGCCGGGAAGGTGATGAAGGTGATCGCGGAAGGCATCGAGCAGGAGTCGAGCACCTTCAAAAAGCTCAACATTTTCTATCTCGTCGACTCAATCATCACCTACGTGGTATGCACCTCCCCTTCCCCTCGTGTTTGTTCTCGCTGACTGCGCATGCCTCTACGCGCTCGTCTGACGAGTCTCATAGTTCATAGTTCATAGTTCGCCTCCTTTTTCGCGCGCTCTCCGCCTGAAGCAGCCGCTCCGTGTGTTGCTCCGCATACTGCGGGACCGAAGCCTGAGTTGTCAGAAAGCAGAGTGACTCCTTGGAAGGTTCCTTTCTGCTTCCTGACGGAAGGTTTGAGGAATTTGTTTTGCCTGCTGGAATGCCCGCCTGCCAAATATTGTAGAGCACACTGCGTCCGTAGCACACTACTGGGGCCCGCTGGTTGAAGGAGGTGTAGACGCCCGCACCTGCCTCCTCGTTCACCAGCAAGCACTCCTCCTGGCAGGATACCTGGATGTACTTACCACCTGCATGTCCGCAACCCCCCCCTACTGTTCCTGAGTCTACACAGCCCCCCTGACCCTTCGGCCCCCAAGGCTGTGTCCACCCCTGCTGCTCCTGACTGTAACCTTGCCCTACCCCCGGCGCACGGCTCCTGAGTCTGCATCCCTCCCTGCCGCTTCTATAAGTACAAAGCGCCCACCCCCTTGCGGCTCCCACAGTCGGCGTCTTCCCCTGCTACGCCCGAGTCTGCTGGCCCCCCTTCGCGGCACCCAAATCTGCATTCCATCCCTTCTTCTTTTGACTCTGCTCCCCGTACTCTGCGGCTTGCTTTCAGCGTGCAGCTCCCATCCCCTGCAGTTCCCGAGTCTGCGTCCCCTTCCTTCCGGCTCATGTGTTCGGTCCCCATCGGTGTTACGGAATGTCACCCTCCTTTGTGGCTGCCGAGTATGCGCCCCGCCTGTCCTGCTTGGACCTTCACTCTGGAGGGGGCTCCCAGCTGTGGCAAGTGCGCATCCACGTGGCATGGCCAGAAGTGCGGAGAGTTGACTTGTGGCTTCGCCTGTGACGCACAGGGGCACTCCAAGGAGCAGGTGGTTCGTGACGCCTTCCCGACCTCCGTGGCGTGCCTGCTGGAGCGCCTCGTCAAGGCGGCAGTGCCGAAAGGCAGCGGAGGGGCGGAGAACTGCCGCAGCGTGATCAAGACACTGTCCATCTGGGAAACCAAGAAGTACCTCTCGAAGGACATGAAGGATGGCAAATCGATGATCAAGCCGGTGCTGACACAGCTCACGGCGCAGCTTCAGCACGAGAAGTACCCACTCTCCCAGCGCCCGACCCACGACGGATGGCAGGAGAACCGGTTTCCAGTCTACACGCAGCCGAAGGCGGCGCAGGCCCTGGATGAGCCGATCTGTCTCACTGCCAGCGACTTGAATGGGCTGGATGAGTACGGCACCATCGACATCAGGACGTTCCTGTATAACGGCATCAACCTGCAGGAAGTCCGCCAAGCTCTTGATGTCTCAGAGGTCAGTGCCCTGTGCTGCCTGCACGCTCTAGGGGGCTCTGGGAGTGCCCTGTGTGGAGGCTTGGGCCTGAGGTGTGATAGTGGAGAGGGGAGGCTTTGGCAAAAGAAGTCGTGGGAGGGGAGGCTTGCTTCAAAAGTTGGTGAGCGGCATGCTGGCACAGACGAGTGCTCGAGGAGTATCATCTCACAGTGCGTTGCTCGGGGGGCTGCAGGAGGAGGAGGCACCCGCTGCAAGCCCCTCGAAACTTGTGGAGGAGGAGGAGGAGGACAGGAGGCAAAGCTTTGCCACGGCTTGCAAGGCTCGGGCTCTGGAGCTCGTGGACCAGCCCGCTTCCCCTCCGCCCTTCGTGTCCCCCCTCGAGCGGCTCTCTGGCGGACCGGGCGGACTGGAGCGGCCGCGTCGCACAGTCCTCGCCACCATGGACTTGTCATCCCCACCTCGGATCACATTGTACCCCTCCTCCCCGGCTGCACCGTCAGAAGCCCACCACCCTGCTCCGCCTCCTTTCCATCCCCACTCCTCCAACCAGCACTCCCCTCGCACAATGACCTCGGAGTGGCTCCAGGCTACAGGGGATGCTGAACACCCCCATTCCGCCCCCTTGTACCAGCCTACCACAGTCCCCACCAGTGGCTCGCCTGAGGGCCTCTGGGGCCCAGTTCCTCTGGGGCGCGACTCAGCTATGAAATCGTGGGAGTACATACCCCCGCTGAACTTTGACACGGTACCACAGGGGGGATGGGGCGGGGCTGCCCTGCCTCCACTGCCCGCAGCGCCACCCTCATTCCTCCCTACCCATGCTCATCCCTCCCTGTCCACCGAGGCTAATGATGCCCCATCTCGCCCCCCTCCTTCCCTACCTGCGACACCCATGGATAGGCCGCATCATCCCCCCACCCCTGCCCACCGCTGCCAGAGACGGGCCCCCTCTTCCCCGCCCTTCCCTGCCCACCGCTGCCAGAGACGGCCCCCTCTTCCCCCTCCACCCCTGCCGCTTCCAGAGACGCCCCCACTTTCCTCCTCCCTTGCCCGCTTCTGCCAGAGATGCCCCCCTCCTTCCCCTCCCCTGCCCGCTTCTGCCAGAAGCGGTCCTCCACTTCCCCCTCCGATGCCTGCTGCAGCCAGTAATGATCCTTCCACAGAATCCACCTCCCCCCATTACCGGACGACGAGCCACCCCCATTACCGGACGATGAGCCACCCATTACCGGACGATGAGGCCCCTGAACCTCCAGCAGACGACTCTCAACTGCAAGCGGCCAGGGTACCAGTGGGTGGTAGTGGACGGCTACTGAAGCCATCCTGTGGCACCTCCACCTACTGACAACTCAATTCCCCCGCCCCCACCTCCTCCGCCCACGTCCCTGCCTCCACCCGATTCCGCGTATCACCCTGTTCCCGCCCATCAGCAGCAGCAGCAGCAGCAGCATCTAATTCTGCCGCTTCCTCAGCTTCCTCCTGCTCCGTGGGCTCCTCCACTCCTGAACACACAGCCGACGCCTCCCCTGCAAGCTCCATTTCCTACCACCCCTGTTCCTCCGCCTGGCCCGCCCCCTCCACGGCCAGCGGACCGGGCTGCAGAGCCCAGCACCACGTTTAACGCTACCTACGGTCCGGCAGCCAATACCATGCCTGGCGATTGGGGGTATGACGGCCGTGGAGCGTGGACCGAGCAACCGCCCTCGCAGCCGATCCAGCAGTGGGGAATGCACACGGGCATCCCCAGCAGCCAAAGCTATGGCGCGCCTCCTCCTTTGCCACCCCAACATACACCTGGCAACGGGCGCTTTCATGTACAGCACCAGATGGAAGGCGGCGTGAAGATGCACCATTAGCTGCCGTAGGTGCCGGCTCCATCGAAGGTGCGTGCCCTGTGCAAAATGCCTGTTCCCGTATGATCTCAGCCCGCCCCGCCTCCCTTCCCCGCGCCTCACTTGTCTCAGGCTCGTTCCACTTCCGTTTGAACATATCTTCCCTTGACGCCTGCGAGTGCTATCCCCGTGCCACGTCAGCGCACGGCATTGCTCGATGACTGCCCGTCTTGCGTGCGCTGCTCCGTCGCCCCGAGTGCCAAGGGCGGTGCTGCCACAGAGAGGTATGCTGGATGTTCGAGAGGAACCTGTTTGTGCAGCATCTCTCTCAGGGTGAGAGGTGACTTTAATGGACGCTCCGACCTGCATCTAGCGTGGACTGAGGCGCGCCGGGGGTTGGTTCGCCTGCGGCCAGATATAGCAGGAGGAAGGCACGTGGGATACACTGCGGGGTACCCTGCATAGACGGTGCCCGTGTGGTGCTGCCAGACACAGAAGTATTCACGGAAGCGAGGCAACTCAAAATCGTAGGTTGGTATGGCCTAAGCATTGAGCAAATGTATATATACAATTTATTCTTGGCAGATTCCGTGCGTCGCCCTCGAGGGAGCCGGGCTCGCGGGCGCTGCGGTTTGGAACGACTCGCTGCTCATTAGACCCTCGAAGCCCGTCACTCCTGATGGGCAACTCGATCCCTCCCTCCGAACTGGATAGGGAATTTCCAATGAAAATATTTTTGCCACACTGTATTCTTCGTTCCATGTATGCTCTCGTGTATTGCTGTGCGGCTCACATATCCGAGTGTGCAGAAGGGAAGTTGGATGGTTTGCAAGCTGTGCTCCGGAGGGCACCCCGAGAAGACGAGTTTAAGGGCTGTGGGCCACTGTTGGCAGCTGCCTTATTCTAGCACAGGGCCCTGAGCCGAGCTTCGTAACCACTGCCCGAGGAAACCCTCTAGCAGCCTGGCGCGCTGTGCTGCGCACCGTTCTCGACTGCAATATCAGGTATAGCTTGCGGGGTCAATGTTACCTAGATACCACCCTTGCCGGCTCCCAAATCTCCGATGTTCTGACAGGCATGCGTACATGCAGCCCGAGTTGTCTGGCCATCACCAAATCTACCCATGGATCCGGGTGGTAGCTGAGATATTTAAGTCACCGAATTTATGGAATCTTTCAAGTGATGTGCCATTTGTGAACGGTCTTTACGATGTCATATTCCCCCAAGTTACGGTGAATCTCCGCTCAGAGCTGGAATTCATGTCCCATCGGTCCATCTTGTGCATAACTTTTTTTCCTTGGGCGGGGTGATATGCTTTTGCATCAACAATTCAAGGTGAAACCACACACCGTCAGGGGTGGTTTTGCGCATGACACTGCATTGATCTCACTCACTTGTGGATAGCCGCCAGCCTCGTAAAGTCCTCAGAATTTTCTTGACTTGGAGGACTGCGCCTCTCTGTGGTTGCACAGTTGTTTTATCATGCCAGTTAAACCCGGCTGCTAAGCCTACATTGAACACCTTGGCATACTTGAGGGATGGGAAGATTCACTTTCTAATTTTTTTATGTGAAATTCTACCCGCAGTCAGTTGTAAGGGCATGGTGATTCAAATTGCTGCAGACAGTTAGGGTCCAAGCATCATCTGCTTTTGATTGTTAATTCGGGAACTTTAACAGAGAGAATTGCCATTTGTCTTTCTCCCGGATGAAAAATAAGCAGGAATAATTCCTGTCAGTCTTTTTCTCTCTACAGGCATAGATTTTTATTAGAATTTTATTGAATGAGTTTGAAAGGGGAACACGCGGGTGTATCCAAAGCATGTAACCAACTGGGAATGAAAGGAATTTAAATTTGAATAGGGACAGATCATATATTTACTCTATGGTAGGTCATAGATGAGAAATATTATGTGGTAGGATGTAAATGCATTTTCCTTATGGACGACGAAGTCTTTTAGTTGCATCCTTTTGTTCAGAATGCCTAAAGTGAGTTATGAGGTATTTCTGCTAGTATCTTTATTTCTGGGACATTATTTTATTGTGGAATCATCCAATTAGTCATGGTCATGAAATTGTTAGTATTTACACATGAGTACACCGGTTTCAACTGTAATACTTTTTAGTGGTGCCGAGCGTTCCCCACCAGGAGGTCTCATCAAAAGAAATGCTTCACGAGTGATTTTAAACGAATTTCAGGTGATTTCTTGGCACACCAGTAGTTTGTAAAGTCGAACACGAGGGGTTTGCACAAATGCAATCGGTCAGTTTTCGATAAGCAATTGGTATGTTGATGGCATGTGCCTTAAGACCTGGTTTCCTGACACCTGCATTCGGCATGCATCACTGAGCATGTCAGATAGACAGGTAGTACTTAAATGTAGCACTTGATTGTGGTGGCATACCCTATATTAGGTTCACGGTATTTCAATTCAGATCTTCTATGAGTATATCGAGAGCCGAGAGCGAGCAAACTTTTGATGGATCCGCCCCATATTAGCTCCTGTGCCGGCATCGTCATTGCTGTAAACTCTTATATGGTGTAGGTTCGTCCACGGCTTTCTTCATAGTTACTGGAGCAAAATGCTAGACCAAACCGGCATGTGCGGTATATGTAGTCCAAAATATATTGCGCTGAAAGGTGTACTACCAGCCAATACGATTGCTCGTTGTGTTCTCATGCAGTCTCGTTATGTCCGACTGTTGGATGCTATTTAGAGCTGACTCTCATAGCCCATCTTTGTACATATGCGCACTTATGGGTATGCCAAGTTCACACCGTTGTAAGCGTCCAAAGAGCTAGAAAACAAGAGAAACTTTTAAACACATCAATCATTACAAACCAGCTCCCATCGTCCGTGAGCATTTCCATGGGTAGATCAGAATAAATTACTATGCACAAAATTGTGCTCTGAGAGTCAGCCATGCAACTATCCGAGTAAATTCCGGAGATGCTTCCTGTTTGCCACAGGACTGACTCACAACATAAGAAAAAAATATGGGGAAAAATCAGAGAAACTGTAGTAGACCTCGTGCCCTTTCTGCATCTTTTTCATCGGATATGACTTACCCACAATTGTGTGGTAGTATATACAGCATAGCTGAAGCCAGCATTGGGGATAACCTTATTCTGCTCAACCTTACATGCTTTGATGGAATTTGACTAAATCATGTATACTGTTAACAATAACCTCTCCATATTATGAACAAAGCAATGTACGCATTGACTGATATAATGACATCTTCAACGATGACACAGGATACATGTGCATATTGGAAGCTGATAGCTGGGCTTCAGCATGCAGAAAATGGACAGTAGGCATGCCGAGCGGAATTAAGGTATGCCCACACAACTGCATGTGTCTGTGCAATGAAATCCATGCATTGTGTGTGCGGACTGCATACATGATCCACCGAGCAAGAGTTTAAGTTGGATGAATACGGCGGAGGCTCAAGGCAATCTTGGCGAGCGCTTCACTTGTCTCTCTTTAATTTCGGCACCCCCAAAGCAACCCCCCTCGGTTGTCAAATTACCAACATCAGGATATGTATTCACTCTAAAGAGATGCAATGGCAAAACCGAAGAGGGCACTGGTTTTCCCAAAAGGGCAGCTTTATGCACTCCTGCATTGCCAGATGAAGTGTTGCTTCTATGTGTCTTGGTTTTGAGAATGATCAGAGACGGTGAATGCATGGTCAGAGACAAGTGCAGCCATCTTGGTAACTGCCATCATGTTGGTCTCATGCCATGCCAAGGCCATGCCTTAACCCGGATGCCCTGGAGGGCTGCACTGGACAAACAAAATGGTCCCGCTTGATGCCTGCACCTGAGCTGCACCTAAACTGGCTGAATACACACGAGTCTCAGAAATGCATCAGCTGATGCCTGCACCTGAGCTGCACCTAGACTGGCTGAATACACACGAGTCTCAGAAATGCATCAGCCGATGCCTGCACCTGAGCTGCACCTAGACTGGCTGAATACACACGAGTGTCAGAAATACATCAGCTGATGCCTGCACCTGAGCTGCACCTAAACTGGCTGAATACACACGAGTGTCAGAAATGCATCAGCTGATGCCTGCACCTGAGCTTTAGGGCACCTGAATAGCTGCGCAAGGGAAATATATGTCTATACCAATGCCCACATCCCTCGAGCACTGAACCCAAGTCCCTGAGCAGTCAAGCACTGAACAGCGCTCGGGGAAAACTACCTTACTTACCAAGACTGGCATGGAATATTGGGACCTTGCATCTAGATGCATCGCATGCGTGCACAACGGCGGCATTTGGTCGAGCATTGCGGAGGCACCTCAATTCAGCATCGGAGGGACCATCTCTGCCGAGCGTGGAGTCGTGAGGCCCGTGATCGAGCGCGGCCCGTGGCACCACGTGAGGCTCCACGCGTGCCTGCCTGCCCCCAGCAAGCAGCCTCCGACCCCCCCAATGAGAACTGCAGCTGGCAGCCTCCACCTGATGCCCACCTGCAACGTGCACAGTTGCGGCCATCGCGCTCTCGCCTCGGCTGTGCAGGCGGCCAATAGTCATCCGGCCCTCGCCTCGGCTGTGCAGGCGGCCAATAGTCATCCGGCCCTCGCCTCGGCTGTGCAGGCGGCCAATAGTCATCCGGACCTCGCCTCGGCTGTGCAGGCGGCCAATAGTCAGCCGGCCCTCGCCTCGGCTGTTGTGCAGGCGGCCAATAGTCCGCCGGCCCTTGCCTCGGCTGTACAGGCGGCCAATAGTTAGAATAGTTAGACTCTCACCTCGGCTGTGCAGGCGGCCAATAGTCATCCGGCCCTCGCCTCGGCTGTGCAGGCGGCCAATAGTCAGCCGGCCCTTGCCTCGGCTGTGCAGGGGGCCAATAGTTAGAATAGTTAGACTCTCACCTCGGCTGTTCAGGGGGCCAATGATTTGGTGGCGCGGGGTCTGGCATTGGAGGGCTGCTCTCCGCGTCCTCCGCGGAGCAGGCAGTCCCCACACACCCCCCGTTGAACTCCTTTCTACCCTGGAGCGCCCCCCCTCGCCTCCTCCCTCACCACTCTGCCGTGCAATGGGCATTGCTTGGCGCGTTCATGATGTATCCGGGTCGTACTCCCCTCTACAATAAGACAACTGGCTTGCGTGTGCTGCAGATGAGAGATGCCACTAAATCTATGGTCACAGGCGCATCGTTGGCTCTGGGCTACTGCGCCCCCGTGCAGCTGGTCGTGCCGCTCACTCCCGAATCACGCTTGGGGAGCGATGCACTGCGCAGTGTCGCGTGCACTTGCCTCTGAAGGACCGCGCAGGGCGCTGGGCTCAGCGCCTCGATGCCAGGAATGCCGACATGCCGCCTTCGCACCTTCGCTGCCCGCTTCCTCGGCTTCTTGTCTCGGACCCTGGATAGCAGCAGCGGTTCCGCCACCACGCTGGTTGCCGGCTCCCTCCGGCCCCTTTTGTCTCTCTTCCGGCGATCCTCCCCGGTAAGGTCTGCTTTCACCTTTCCCCGTGTCTCCTTCCCGTCCCCCATTCTTGCCTCCTTCACGTCCCCTTTCCCCTCCTTTACCTCCCCATCCCCCTCCTTCATCTCTCCCTTCTTCTCCTTCGCCACCCCTCTTCCCTCCTTCATCTCTCCCTTCCGCTCCTTCGCCACCCCTCTTCCCTCCTTGGTCTCTCCTTTGCCCTCCTTCCCCTCAGCCTTCGTTTCTTTCCCACTTCCTTGTTGCTTCTCCCTTTCCTCCCTCTCCTCCCTCTCCTCCCTCTCCTCAGCCTGAGCCTTGGCCCTACGCGATCGCCGTTCTGTACCCTTGCGCGTCAGCTGCAGAGAAGACACATACTGCCCCGCCCAATCTCCCTCGGTGTCCCTCGCACTCTTGCCACGGGAAGGGGCTCCGACATCCGGACCACCAGCTGCAACACCTCGTCAGCGCCAAAGTGCATCTCTACACCCGCCTTCGGTGGAGCTATCAAACTGCTCGTCATGCGCGCTCCATTGCCATTGCCCGTGCAGGCACCAGCGTGGCACCCCCATCATGCGCGCGCCTGCAGCGTGGCGCCCCCATCATGCGCGCGCCTGCAGCGTGGCGCCCCCATCATGCGCGCCCCTGCAGCGTGGCGCACCCATCATGCGCGCCCCTGCAGCGCGGCGCCCCCATCATGCGCGCCCCTGCAGCGCGGCGCCCCCATCATGCGCGCCCCTGCAGCGCGGCGCCCCCATCATGCGCGCCCCTGCAACGCGGCGCCCCCATCATGCGCGCCCCTGCAGCGTGGCACCCCCATCATGCGCGCCCCTTGTGCTCCCCTGCAGGTCTGAGTGACGGCGCGTGCTGTGGACCTGCAGGGGGGCGGGGGCACCTGATCCTTCTCCAGATAGCTGCCGAGGTCTTTCGCCCTGGTCGGCAAGCTGCGGTCGTGCTTGCGCTCCTTTCGTTTGTAGGCCTTCAGTTCGACCACCTCCAAGCGCATGGCGTCGCCGACCACGGTGTCCGGGGAAGAGGGTGTCACGCTGACACACCAGCGGGGGGGGCACAACAGTGGTTAGGTTGCTACACTGGCGGTGTCCGGGGAAGAGGGTGTCACGCTGACACACCAGCGGGGGGCACAGCAGTGGTTAGGTTGCTACACTGGCGGTGTCCGGGGAAGAGGGTGTCAAGCTGACACACCAGCCGGGGAGCACAGCAGTGGTTAGGTTGCTACACTGGCCCACAGCAGTGGTTAGGTTGCTACACTGGCGGTGTCCGGGGAAGAGGGTGCCACGCTGACACACCAGCGGGGGGGGCACAGCAGTGGTCAGGTTGCTACACTGGCGGTGGGGGGCCTTTGAAGACGCAGATGAGCCAGTACATTTTGCGTAGGTGAGAGTCGAGTTTCTCACCACTCAACAGATTCCGCCGACTGGTGGAATGTGCTCGACCAGCTGGCCCCAGGCGCAAGGAGCTCGAAGCGACCGGCGGCCGGCCGTGTCGTCAGAGCAGGGCGCAGGGACTCCGGGCAGAGTGGAATGAGGCGACGCGCCCGCGCCTTGAAACGAGAGTTGCACCGTGGGTGTGTCCGTGCCAAAGGCAGGCGGGCAGTCCGCCGCGCATGTGCTTGGCTCGGCGGCGCCTCCGCGTGGGCTGTGTCAGCATGCTTGGGCGGGCTAGTACCCAGATGTGTAGTGGCTGAGAGGGATGCACAGAAACACCAGGAGCACCACTGAAGCCACCACGGCCCGGACCTGCTCCGACCCGCTCACCGCCCCACTCCATCTTGACACCAACAACTTAACAGTGAGCTTGCGACTATCAGCCTTCCAAAGCGGATGAGTATTCCGAAGCTACAGGAGAGTCCAACCTAGGAGCCCACGCCTCGCAGGGGGGGAGGCTGGGCGGGGCTGACGTGGGGCCTCACCGGCACGCCGCAGGCAAACCTAGCTGGCTCCGGAAGTGTAGACGACACCTGGGGAAGCGAGCCGCCCCACTCAAGGTGTCTGCAAAGTTCTCTGCCACAGCCCACCTGCGCTTTTGTCACCACCACTCAGCGCTCCGAGCAACCACGTGGCTGTGCCTTGGATATAACTGGACGGCGCGGGCCACGACTTCGGGAGGTGTGCATAGCCACTGGCTCGCACAGCGCAGGTCGTGGTCGCTGCGCCGTCGGAGCTCGAGCTTTGCACGTCACCCGACTTCGGCTACAGGGTTGAGATGGAGTGGCTGGCTTAAAAGGGGCCTTGAGGGTGTGGATGAGGTAAGAGGTGCTTGCGAGCCGTGTGACTGACACGGGGCTCAGGACACTACTTGCATTGCCAACCTTGGGCAAGCAGGACGCACAAAGGGGAGAGAAGAGGAGGGCAAAGAGTAGATGCCCACGGTTCCGGCTGCGCGACTGAAGAAGAACGCTGCCGCCTTCCACTGTTTGGCCACCAAGCCTCGGAGGCACAGCAGGACGGTACCGATCCCCGTGCCGGTCCGAGCCTGAACCTGCAGGAAGAAGAGGGGGGCACGGCCAGGCACTGTAAGCTTCGAAACTGCAGGAGGGCGACTCGGCCCAGCGGGAGGGCGCCCGATTCCGGCACGTCATCAGAGCACTGGAACAGCTGAGCACGGTGGAGGCCATGACGTGGTTGAGCACCATGTTGAGGCAAAGAAACAAAAGAGCGCAGCGAAAAAAAGGCAAGAGGTTCGCAAGATCCCGGGGAATTATGAGAAGGGAAGGAGAAGGAGGCGCCAGGCAATTACGATATAAAAGAAGATGTGCGGCAGGGCGAAGTATGCACGCAGGTTGAGAAGAAGGTGGGAACGGCACGGGAAGCCAGGACGCTGTGGCCTCGTAATGATCCTTTAACGGATTGGCGCACGAAGCGGGCGAGGCAGGCGCCATGGGAAGCACAGGATTACGACGGAGTGCAGGTTGCCCCTACCGGCTGCTCGTAGACGAATGATCCCGGGAAACGGACTTTGCCTTGTCCGCTGCCTTCGTGAACTTGCGTTGTAGGACGATGCGACAAGTTGATGGTGCCAAAACCTACATGGATATCATCTAGCACAGTGGTGCTTCGGTTCCCAATGTACGTCGAGGAGGCCGCGTGTCTTGGACCTCCTGCGCGCACAGCCGGTCGCAAGGGGAAGACTATGCGTCAGGAAGCAGAGAAGTGCCAACCTCTCAAGCCAAGAGAGCCGAAGACCTGCTTATCGATGCCAAGATTGGACCCTTGAGATTTCCTCTTTTGTTGAAGGGGTTCCCACGTGGCGGTAAAAAGGAGAAGAGTTTGTTTCGTACGATACTGGCGAACGGGGAGGAACACGCTACACGCAAGCACGCCGCAGAACAGGGAAAACGTGTAGAGTGTTGAGATCGGCAAAGAGAGGCTATCCGCTTGTCGGTGACACCTGGATATAACAAAGCGCACCTTGATCAAGGTGGCGTGTGCGTGCTTGAGCTTGAGCTGGCTCCTGCTCTGAGGCGTGGTAACTAGGACTCGCTTGGGATTTTCTGTGTGGAAGGGTGGCTGTGATCGGGGGCGAAGTAGACGGCCGTTCCACAGAAAAGTTTTGCGAAGTGGAGCTGTGGTTAATTGTGCGAGCGATCTGCTTACGCGTTATGTGTTGGCTATGTTGGAAGGGTTCCATAAGATCTCTCGAAAGGCACCGAGGCTAAGGTAAGAGTCTTCGAGTGCAGTACGGCAAAATTATGCTTGTCAGCACAGTTCGTTTTGCTGCAGCTTACAGCTGCACCAAAAACTCAAAGTGTGCTGCCCATAAAATGATGTAAACATAGCAGGGTGAATACACGTGCGGGCTTCGGACACAACGCGCCGATCCAAGTAGTTGAGCCACCGTCAAGCACTACATACATTGAGGAGTACCAACCACGTCCGTGAGGTTGGAGTCAATAGAATGGTTGCCGACGAGCCTCAGATCGGATGCAGTTTTATCCGTAGGTATTTCGCATATATAGGTCTTGGAATGGTCTTTAATCGTTCCGCCTAAAGAAAGCGACAAGGCTGACAAGGTGAACCATAACGATAAGCTAACAAGTTAGGTGGAGACAGGTTATCGAGAGGTGAATACTTGACACAACCTGTATGTACTGTGACCCGCGTATTTGCATCAGAAAATGACGGAATTACGCTAAATATTTTTTCACGTTCGGGAAAATATGAGGTGCAATATATTACCGTCAAGCTCTCCTTCATCCAAGCCTGAATCAGGCCTGAATACAATTCGATCCATACTGAATCGTGTGGAAACTTTACTGATCAAATCGAGCTCATTTCTGGAACAATCGAATGTTTCTCTCGTCGACGACACTCGACTGTCGTGTGACGATGACGGTCCAACCTCACGCCGAAACCCTTTTGCGAAAGGTGAGACTCTAAAGTGCAATGCCCGTCGCGTGTCCACGCGTAGTATCCCCTCCTCCTACTCTCGTCCCCAGAGTTTAGACGAGACGCGCTTCGCGCGCCTACCCGCGATTCGATTCGAGGGCTGCGTTACTTGATTGTGAAGCTCGTCTAAACAACCGTCTAAACCAAGGCATGGTATCGATATTCGATATTTTCGATACTATCGATATTTCGATTAATTTCTATTTATTGATATGAATTTGGTACATATCGAAATATTGAATATTGATTGATACCCTTGGACTACTTATTCATATTGATCGAATACCCCTTGGGGACTTATTCATATCGATTGATACCTCCAGGTCACTTATTCATACCGATCGATCATACAAAATTAAAGTACAGCGATTGGCCATATCGATTAATCGATATGAGTATCGATTAATCGATCTTAGATTACCCAAATATTGGATTTATGTTGGTCGAACACCCATATTCAGATCCTGGTATATATACGTACCTCCTAGCGTCATATGGGGGCCATAATATATGAGCCGCAACCGCACCGTGACATCAAGTTCCATCAAGCAGGCAGGTGTGGAGCGCGCCTTCTCTAAGGTGGGGGCCATGCATTCTGACTTAAGGAAAGGCCTTACAGAAGGCACAATTGAGCATTCCACGACGGCATGCCTTAACACCCTGTAGAGTTCTAGATAGCATTGTATGGTCTAATTCATTATTATTTTTTCATTGCCTTGTGTATTTGCTTGCAATGTTGTGTGCACTCAGGTCATATTGATATATCAATATATCGATACGTGGAAAAAAATGTGCACTTATTCATATTGATTGATATCAACATTGAACTTATTCATATCGATTGATATTGGCATCGCGCTTATTCATATCGATTGATATGCACACAACGCTTATTCATATCGATTGATATTCACACAGTACTTATTCATATCGATCGATACTCATTCGAAACTTATCGAAAACTATCGATACGGCCGAAAAGTTTCGATACCATGCCTTGGTCTAAACCTACTCTCACAAGTCAGAGCCTCCGGACGCGGCGATTTTCTCCCGGTTTATCGATTTTTTTAAATTTTCTGTGGTAGTCCGGAGGCTCTGATACTATTTCGTAAGAGGCCAAAATGAAGATGTTCCATAGGCCTTGAAAATTTCAGCGTTCTGAGAATGGGTTATTCGAAGCAGAAGTTTTGCTTGGAACGGGGCCAAAAAGTGAACTGGGTCGCCAGAAACGCAAACCAAAGAGTTTCTAGACCAGACTTTTGCAGTCTGCACATTGACCGCGAATATCAAAAGTGGCATAACTTTTGAATGCATTTGTCATTTTGGTTGATCCAAAGATCGGTCTTGCTGAAAATGACACCCTGACTAGTTCGTACAGTCAGGTGTCATATTCAGTGTGTCATCATCGGTGATCAGCTTGTGCGACAAACTCAATATATATTTGTATTATCTGAGTTTATCTTGGCGGTTCGTTGTTTCACCGTCGACAACGTTCCCTCTCGTGCGCTGCTGAGTGTTTCCAGCAGGTTATGGGCCCACCACGCTTCCACTGCGCGGCAGGAGACCTATCAGTTCGCGGGAAGACGGCTAAACCGACAGGCAAAGTTTGCTTCGTGATTCTTCCTTAGCATGCCGACAGGCGAGATCTTGGGATTCACCGACCACTAGCTGGCAAGATGTTACCAGCCGATCAGATTTTATTTTAGCGAGATCTCTAGCTTTAGCATGTATTAATTTTTTTGCTTAAGCTCTCATCGGCCACTTGTGACTTTTCTAGCTTCTAGGCTTGACTATTTTGCATCTAATACCGGAATATCCAAGTACTCTAGATATCAGAAAGTCCCGTACTCGTGTGGATAAACTGTGTAAGATAAATAAACCCTAAGCTAGATATACCCGGAACGGTCTCGGACGGTCTCGGAGTCTAGCCTACCTGTGACACCGCGTGTGTCACAGTACGAACCTACAGATCAGTCAGCAGTCCAGTGTTGGTCCTAGGGATCTGTCATAGGGGCCTGACCGGGACTCCCAGTCAGGGCTGCCTATACAGATTTCAGCATCTTACACTGTAAGCCTGGTAGCTAGGGTGGTGTGTTGTCACAAGCTGTCCACCTCGGATGAGGTGGTGTGCTGGAAATGACACCCTGACTAGTTCGTACAGTCAAGTGTCATATTCAGTGTGTCATCGTCGGTGATCAGCTTGTGCGACAAACTCAGTATATATTTGTAGTATCCGAGCTTATCGTGTTGGTTCGTTGTTTCACCGTCGGCAGCGTTCCCTCTCGTGCGTTGCTGAGTTTCCAGCAGGTCTTGATTAGATTACCACTCTCGTTTCGAATATGCACCCCCACGCACCAAAATGCCCGCCATGGGCGGCTCGGTTGTCCAAATCTACTTTTGAAAAGTGCTCCTAACTCCCCATGCACCCCTTCACACAAGCATATGCCATACTTTGGCTTTTATACATTATACAATATATTCAGTTTACTCTATAACTCAAACATTATCACCTTGTCCTCCACCTCGTAGGGTTTTCATGCCAACATTAGATTACAAACGTGGCACAAGCAAGCTATAGCACGCGCAAGCGCTTTAGTTTTGTACACGCTAGATAAGGACTAAATATCACCTTATGTGACGTTTCCACTATTCTAGTTGAAGTTCTAGAAGTTACAAATCTCAATTGTCTCTATTCATTCCTGTGGTCATAGGACACCCCCAAATCCCTTTAGGCATCTCAAAACAACCCCCCATAGGTATGCATAAGTCAAAGTAATATGCGCATAGGGAACCCTTCGATAAAGCCCGCACCTCCTTCGCAGTCTCATGGCTAAAGATTTGGGTGTTTCACACTTCACAAATCTATACCGCAATCGCGCCTGCACGCATATTGCACCCCACATACCTTTTAGGCATCTTCAATCATCCTCCCATACGTTCGAAAAACGCAAAGTACTGAGCATAACGAACCACTGAAAAAAATCCGCACCTCCATCCCTGTCCCGCAGCTCAAGTCATAGGAGTTCGAGATGCGACAAATCTATATCACCGACGCGCCTGCACGCATATTGCACCCCAAATATGTTTCAGGCATCTCCAAACATCCCGCCATACGTTCGAAAAACGCAAAGTACTGAGCATAACGAACCACTGGGGAAAAAATCCGCACCTCCATCCGTGTCCCACAGCTCATCAAGCTATAGTAGAGTTCAGACGCGACAATTCTATATCACCAACGCGCCTGCACGCGTTGGTTGCACCCCCAAATATCTTTCAGTATCTCCAAACATCTCCCCATACGTTCGAAAAACCAAAGTATTCAGGTTAAGGAACCGCTGAAAGAAATCCGCACCTCCATCCCTGTCCCACAGCTCAAGTTAAACGAGTTCGAAATGCGACAAAACTGTATCACCGACGCGCCTGTAGCCATATTGCACCCCAAATACCTTTCAGACATCTCCAAACATCCCCCCATACGTTCGAAAAACTTAAAGTATTCAGGTTAAGGAACCGCTGAAAGAAATCCGCACCTCCATTGCTGCCCATCGCTTGATTTCTCAGCGACCCCAACTCGTCGCATCAAGCAGAGTAAGTCGAGCCAGAAAGGAACTTCATGGGGATGTTAAGGAGCACCCTCGAGGTTTCAGTATATCGTGGACCGCTTAATCAACGAACTTTCCTAATAGCTGAATATTATATGCTGCGCGCGGTAACAGTTACATTTTTTTCAGTATACAGTAAGCATACAAAACAGGCGTTTCCGCGGTTCGCGTAGGTTTTCTGGAAGGAAAAGGTAGCGAAATTCAGGCCAAACCACGAAAAGAACCAGAGGTTACGAGCTGCTTTCCATTGCTTTCTGTCGAGAATCGCGCGATCGGCCGCGCAGCGGCCGAAGCTCATAACCTATGGCTTGCGAGAGTAGTCTAAACCTCCTCCTCTCCGGACGCCCATCAGCTCGACCTGCGTTACAAACCCTAAGTTATATTCGCGCTATTTCGGTCCGGAGACTCGGGTCGTGTCCTGCATATGACGCATCGCCTGCCTGTCGCCCCGCTTCTTGACGCATCGTCTGCTTGACGCCCCGCTTCAAAGACGGAAAGAGAGGGAGCACAAAATCATGGTAGGCAGATTCGCGAAACGATGGCGAAGTCCCTGGACATCTCGGATTCTCGATCAAAATAGAAGATCGTAAATGCAAGATCGTACGTCTGACAACCGCCTAGTCTGCATTTGGCGTCCTTTTACCACCCATAGCATCCACCGTTCGGTTCTGGAAGATCGTGTCGATCGCAGTGTTATGGCAAATTCAAAATTTGGCGATCTATTACTTAGCTCCCGCTGCTTAACTGTGTATCAGATAACTGTGTCGCGACTGATACCTCGGATTCGGATATCCGATCGGACAATTCAGCAGATGTATGGTATATACAGGTTAAAATGCGCGTATCGCTTCGAGATCCTATCTTTCTAGGGCACTTATGATGATATTCGGTAACGAGGGGATGTCTCCGACACCGCCATACTCTCACGCATCGATGTGAAAAAAACGAGGCCAATCTCCGGAATTTCATTTCATTTGAAACTGTGCATGCCCATTTGTTTGCAAGAAACTCATCTACCACTCAAATTTCACACTAAAAGGTTTCCTTCTCCTAACCCCAAGATTCTTATTCTTATCAACTTCGCACAATTTCTGTAAGGAGACATCTTGTGACTGACTCACTGGCACACTATTGTTCGCTCACAACAAGCTCATCCTCAACGAAACCATTATTTACAATAGGTAGTCAATCCACTAAGATGGTTGGATTTGGTGGTAAAATACCATTTACATAATCCAAACAAAAGGCATGAAATTGCTGATCGATTCCTCATTAATGAATCTAGATATACCTAGATGACAAAGAGGCCACGAAATATACCCAAATAATCCAATACACATAAACTATTGTACAATTGCCACCGGGATAGGAAAACCGAACGGAAACCGAAGCCACGTGAGGTTTGGGTTGCCCTTTCCATCGTCCCACACAGAATTCAAAACATGGATCTACTTGCCACTATATACTGAATTCTTCAACTGAGTGCCCCGATGAGCGGAAACTGATATAGCAAGATAACACTGATTTCCCGGACGAGTCGCATTTCCATGAGTTCATATACCTATGCACACATCCTCCACAGGCCATACTGTGAGGAAGCAAAGCTATTACATCCTGCGTCTTTCTTCCGCCTTCTCCTAGTCTTCTGCAGTCTTCTTGAACAGCATCTTAGCTCCCGGTTCTTCGATATTTGGCCTCGCTCTTTTCATCGGGTTCGCTCCCTTCCTCGTTTTGCCGAACTTCACTTGCATCTGATTTGCTGTGCGGCGTCAGCTCAGACATATTGGCTGGCCTCTCCACATGCTCGTCCACAATTCTTGAACTTCCAGTCGCATCAGTGACCATCGCTTGCATATCATCAGGCTCGGCAATAGGAGCATCATCGGCATCACTGCTTTTTTCCTTTTTGCTACCATCCTCATCTTCACTATTGCCACCCTCATCATCATCATCTTCTTCTTCTTCTTCTTCTTCTTCTTCTTCTTCACTATATTCACGATCGACGTCTCGCAGATCGCAGTAGTAATCATCTTCGTCATCATCATCATCCTCCTCCTCCTCCTCCTCGCTTGAATCTTCATCCTCGTCCTTATCTTGGTAGTATATATCTGCGAACGAGCGCATCGGAATCTGTCACAAAACGTGTTGCCAGGACGACAGAAATGCTACTCCAGCCCTGATGTGGCGCTAAACATAAATTGGACAAAGGGCAGCATGGATGACGGCATAAATCGGCATGAAGCATTGCTGAGCAAGTCGCATCCTAACTAGCCTGCGAAGCACCAACATCTGGGAAGCGGAGTGTGCGTGTTCTGGTGACATTCCCGCGTGGCCCATGCAGGATATGCACAGCAGCAGGGCGCCGGCAGGGCAGTTGCAGAGGGGCTCAAGGGGCCCAGTGAGGCTCAGGGAGCAGAGGGGTGGTCCTGCGCGTATGCTTGCGGGTGGATAGATGGCTTGCGCAGATAGAGGTGCAGGGATGAACTCGCTCGAGAGACACGGCAGCAGCGCACCGGCGGTGCAGATGCAGAGGGGCTCAGGTGGCTCAGTGAGGCTTAAGGTGTCCCATTCTTCACTAGTGAGCTCCGGAGAATCCGGATGAGTGCCCGGAAGTGCGTGCCTTTCATCCCCGGCGTGGGTACACAGTGCAGCTGATTCTTTCTGGTGATGTGATGCCAAAGGAGTCGGTCCAAGGATAAGCCAAGCACACACGCAAAATCCTTTCTGGTGGGGCCACCAGTGGGGACCGCATTGGTGCTGGGGAAAAGAACGCAAAGGGAGCGCGAGCCGTGCTAAATGGTATGACCCTGTCGGACAGCATGCTGGGGAAAAGAACGCAAAGGGAGCGCGAGCCGTGCTAAATGGTATGACCCTGTCGGACGGCATTGGTGCTGGGGAAAAGAACGCAAAGGGAGCGCGAGCCGTGCTAAATGGTATGACCCTGCCGGACCGCATGGGTGTGTACAGTGTGCGCCTGCCCTGGATCAAGCCTCCATTGTCTGGGCTGGAGGGGCTGGGGTGCGGGAGACATCCCCACAGTAGTCTCCTTCCGGCCAAGCCACGTATGGCTATGGGGTATTGGGGCGCCTTCCCGTAGGAAGAGACGCGGCTGCGAGCCCTTCCGTGTGAAGCAGCAGCAGAGCGTCACGGAGAGTTTCCTTGCCACCTTGCGGTCCCCAGCCTCGCCACCTTGCGGTCCCCAGCCTCGCCACCTTGCGGTCCCCAGCCGCGCCACCTCGCGGTCCCCAGCCTCGCCACCTGGCGGTCCCAGCCCTCAGCCACCTGCGGTCCCCAGCTCGCCACCTCGGTCCCCAGCGCTCGTCGGTCCCCAGCCGCGCCACCTCGCGGTCCCCAGCCTTGCCGCCTTTCCTGTTGGCTTGTCCGCGCAAGGTGGATGGGTATCCGGGGTATACCAACACTGGGTGACCCGTGAGGCTCAAGATCTGCGAACGCGCCAGGCCTCTGCCTCCGCCCACGCAACGAGGCGCCTGGGCCTTTTATCCCCGGCCATTGGGTAGTGACGATTGGTGGTTTGCTGCAGTGAACTTTGTAAGAATTCCCGGGACGACACATGATAGGAGGGCAACCGGGAGGGGAAGCCGCACAGAACAGGTCACTCCACCAGGAGGGGCGCGGAGTTGGGTGGTGGATGGCCTGTTTGGGGGCCAGTGCAGACGACATCGGGGTTACAACTGTGCTCAACAACATATGTAATCTACTCGGCTCAGGGCATTTTCTAAGATGGATGCGCGGTTGCAGAGGGCGCTCTTCGAAGTGCCCAAGTCGGCTTTCCCGTTGGCATCGGACTTCACGGGCCACTTCACTTCCTCGCCAAAACGTTGTCCGTGGCGTGACAGCACCGCATTCCTGGTCAGCATGTCACATTTGAGGTGGCCGCCGAACAGCGGGCGGCGGATGCGCGCCAGGGGGAACGCATGATGGCAGGAGAGAAGGCGCCGATCCTCTCGGGGAGATCGACTCCATCGCCCTTGACGGGGCGGCAAACAAGAATACATGCGTGCCTCACGCACCGCATCAAGTTAAGCACATTAACGAGAAGAAACAACATTTCTTCAATTTGCACCTTCGGCTCACTATCCTTCACGGTTTCATGTTGCTGTTCAACCTGAGTTTTCCTTGGGGAGGCAGCAAGGAAGGCATAGGAGCGCGAGGCGGTGACGCACGGGGATGTGCACCCGCGCCAGTTGATACCTTTCGGAGTGGAGGTGCATGGGGGGCTCGGGGCTGGGGGCGGTTTGTCTGGAGAAGATACAAGGGCGCCTCAGGGAACAGCGCTACATGGATGATGACGTGGCAGAGAAAGAGGAGGTGGACGAGCATGGAGACAAGGAAGAGGACGAGGATGCAGAACGCGGCAGTTCCATGGGATGGAAGGAGAAGTTGATCCGGCTGCTCTCACTGGTGCTCGCAGGGGGGGTGCTAGGCTGATTATTCTGTGTGTCTGGCAGGGCGCCTCAGGGCTGATGGCAGGGTTGTGCTGGGGGTTGAGGATCTCGACCCTACCCATGGCGGGAAGGAGGCTTCGCAGGTGGTGAAGAGAGGCTTGGGAGGACGCGGTTGAAGGCACGGATTATGCAACGCAGTCCAGACAGGATCGACAACTTGACAGCGGGAAATGCTTTCGGTTCTCCGAACCTACGTATGCTGGACACTTGATCACCAAAATCGAAATTTTGACTTGTTTGCACATTTCGTTTTTTCCTTTCTTTTCATAATCCAAAGGGATTTCTCCATTCTAGTACATTCTGCAACATCGTGACCGACCCAATTTTTTGCCCGCAATCTGTTTCAGCACTTTTGGTCGGATGTTGGCTTCAACTTTGCACCTCGGGGTTCGTCATGCGCCCTTGCACCCCTCGTTCAAGCGGCATCCCAAACACCCTATACACTCTGCATACACTGCAACTTTCGTGGATCTGGCTGCCTCAAACCGTTTTCCCCCAAACGAAAATTCTCTCTCAATTGGCTCCATGGACCCTTTCAAACATAGGCTGACGCCGTGAAGACTCCGGTGCCAATGTAAACGCTCATCACGAAAAAGCAAACTTCAAATGACCTGGAGGAAGCATATCATAGAATGGCACAGCGCGTGACTCGCACAATTCTGATCATGGCATGTAACATATGACATATGATACAAACGCAACACGGGTCCGTCCCCTCGTACTGTTGAAACATCCCGAGGTTTCCAAAGCGCCGCCGAGGAGGCAGCCGCGACCGGCGCGGCAAGCGGGGAAGACGCCATAAACTATAAGGAGTACCTTGCAGCTGGACCAAGAGCTCATCAGCTGCTGGTGCAGAACCCCCAGCACGCCCGTAGAATCCGGCGAAGCCTGCGGAGAGCCCCCCTAGTCCCTGTCAGTAGACTCCGGCGAAGCCTACGGAAAGGTCCCCCTATAGACCCCCTAGTCCCCTTGAAATGTCAGCTCCACCGGAGCCCTGGAGCAGCTCCTGACAGCGAACCGCTCAGATACGTGCACAAGGCGGGCGCTGAAGCAGCAGTGATCACTGAAAGGAGGTGGGCCTCCGTAGCCGGGCCGCACACGGGGCCGGGCGTCACGCGATGACCAACCAGACAAAAAATGCTGCAAGCCCGCTTGGCGAGACATCAGCCGCTGATTGCGGAGCTCCAACTCTTGGACCTCCTCCTGTGTGCCGCTCCCCCGAAAACCATGACTTCCACGCCTGGCTCCACCACCCCTCACCAAACCCCGGGCCCACCTCCATTCTTCCCGTGGATCGCCCGTAGAGCGCGAGGCGGCACACCAAGCGCGGAGGAGGCAGATTGGACGAGAGGCTTGGCGAGACAACCGCCCATCGCATGTGATATCCTGGTCCGTGATGCTCACGAGGCCTGAGGATGCTCGAGATGCGAGGTGCCAGGTGGCCGAGCGTGTCGATGGCAAGAGTGGAGCGCCTAGCAGGCCTGACCATGCCAAAGAGGGTAACGGCGCTATTTCCCGCGGTAGCATGCCGGGGCTGAGCAGCAGGGGGGCGGCGTACAGTGCTGAGCGTGACTGACTGGTCCTGAAGATCGCCGGGTCCCTGCGCCCGTGCACCAGGCGAGTGCCCGTCAGGTTCGAGACATGGCTTTGTGCACCACGCACGTGGCAGGTGGCAATATCCTGCCCAGTCAGCGTCACTTTGGGAGCACCTCAGACACCGCAGCTTCCCGGCTCTGCAGCGAGTGAAATCCTCTGCCTTCAGATCCCGACAAAAGGCTCAGAGTGTGCGGGGAAAAAGTCAGCAGATCAAATTCTTCCGCGCGATTCTTCTTGTTCATCGGATGGCTTGAAGGGATTCGTGCTTGACAGCCAGGCTCCGAGGACCCCACACGCCACTCTCTACTCCTCACTCCGGCTGCCGGCCGCGTCGGGCTGTTGCCAGCTCGTTCCGAGGGAACATATGCCGACTCTCGGTACTCGCTTTGGGAAGTAGTCGCGGTTGAGACCATAAGCGAAGGGGGGAGGGAAGGGGAAAGGGGGGGAGGGCGGACCTCGTAATCAGCTATGTTGAGTTCCCACAAGTCGCCAAGCGTGCCGCAATTGTTGTTCCAGCCAGCGGCGACGAGGATGCGGTTGCCAGCAACGTGCCGAACGGCGGTGTGAGTAAAACGCGGGAAAGGAGTCGTCTGCTGCCCGAAGGACCGCATAAGGTGCCCGACATTGCCACCCCCCATCTCCGCGGGGGCAACATAATTCTTCTTTACGGCACGCAGTTCGACTTTGCGGAACTCCCAGCTGCCAACGGTGACCCCTTTGCCATCAGGCCCCACTCGACGTGCGCTTCACAGCCTCACTCGGGCCCGTCATCCACGGGCAAATAGAACAGCGCCGTTAGGGGAGCGATTTGCGCAAGAGATGGCCGGAGCACTGCCACGTGCACAAGGGTTGAGCCAACGCGATAACCCCTTTGAAAAATTGAAGGGGGGACCTTTAAGAGATCCAGATCATTTGAGAAATCGGCAGATAAATCCGGGTCGGTTGTTTCCGTCCGTTTTGTGGAAGTGTAACCGGTCAGGGTAGCGGCCACGCGGGGAGAACCCGGAACCCCCTCGCATCCCTTTGCCGCACCTTCCATGCCAGGTATAGTGGGCTGGCCGTTGTTCGGCCGCTACATCGTCTGACACTGTCTGACATGATGCGCGAGCAAAGCAAGCAGGCGGGCCACGCACATGAAGCAGGATACAGCGTGGAAATCGTGGGGGGTATCACAGGCGCCACAGAGTGTCAGGAATCCGCAGAGGGCAAAATGATGCCGCCTGTCTCCTCAGAAGCATGGCGTGTACCGCACTGAATTCAGGGTGAGGGAAGCAAGCGACGTCTGCAGCATGCATCACCCACGGCTGCCTCACACACATCGATGAACTCGACAGACGATCGACACATCACGGCCATCTCAAAATCCTCGCAGCCGTTGCGCAGATTCGGAGTTCCCCCTTCGGCCATTAGGGAAGCGGAAATCGCACGTGGCACTTTCTCTTTTAGGCGCAGATTAGATTACGGATCTGCTTTCAAAATCGGAGAGCCCCGAATCTGATCCGGTTTCGGACCCGCCCTGGGATTCCCAATGGTCGGTGGACGGGCGCTGCGCTGAGAGGCGCAATGCACATCAAGGGGGGGCACCTGTCCACATCGAGAGTGACGACATCCTCGGTTTGCTCGGCATACTCCTCCAATGACGCGCCCGCATAGAGCACGATTTTCCGTCCTACGAGGTTGGCAGAGTGGCACCGCCCTGCACACCCCCAGATTGCCCCCAGATTGCCCCCAGATTGCCTATTTGCGGTGCGCACCGAGGACCCTCCCATGAACCCAAACGCATTCCCCAGGGTGCCGTTCCGCCCTGCCCCGCCTTGAACAGGTGCGTCAACATCTATGCATATTGGCCCGCACGGCTGGGCGGTGAGCTTCAACCTGTGGAGCATGTCGGTTGCAATTTATGGTATGGGGAGCCGGTGAGCTCGGGCTGCCACCTGCCACCGCACCATAACTGCCCCACCGTCAGATCTGTGAGCGCGCTGGATTTGTCCATGCCCTACCGTCAGATCTGTGATTGCGCTGGATCTGTTCATGCCCCACCGTCACATCTGTGTTGTGAGCGCGCTTGATTTGTCCGTGCCCTACCGTCAGATCTGTGAGCGTCGCTTTCTGATTTGTCCGTGCCCTACCAAGCCAATCTGTGAGCGCGCTGGATTTGTCCGCCGTGCCCCACCGTCAGATCTGTGAGCACACTGGATTTGTCCGTGCCCCACCGTCACATCTGTGAGCACACTGGATTTGTCCGTGCCCTACCGTCAAATCTGTGAGCGCGCTGGATTTGTCCGTGCCCTACCGTCAGATCTGTGAGCGCGCTGGATTTATCCTCGTGCCCCACCGTCAGATCTAGAGCGCTGCTGATTTGTCCGTGTCTCTACGGTCAGATCTGTGATCGCGCTGGATCTGTTCATGCCCCACCGTCAGATCTGTGAGCACACTGGATTTGGTCCGTGCCCCACCGTCAGATCTGTGAGCACATCATTTGTCCGTGCCCCACCGTCATTACTCAGAGCACTGGATTTGTCCGTGCCCTACCGTCAGACGGTGAGCGCTGGATTTGTCCGCGTTCCACCGCCAAATCTGTGAGCGCGCTGGATTTGTCCGTGCCCTACCGTCAGATCTGTGAGCGCGGCTGGATTTGTCCCCGTGCCTCTACCGTCAGATCTGTGAGCGCGCTGGATTTGTCCGTGCTCACTGCCAGATCTGTGAGCGCGCTGGATCTGTTCAAGCCTCTACCGTCAGATCTGTGACGCGCTGAATCTGTCCGTGTTGCCCTACCGTCATCTGTGAGCACACTGGATTTGTCCGTGCCCCTACCGTCAGATCGGTGAGCGCGCTGGATTTGTCCGTGCCCTACGGTCAGATCTGTGATCGCGCTGGATCTGTTCATGCCCCACCGTCAGATCTGTGAGCACACTGGATTTG
>LGRX02004646.1:0-13481 GCA_001247695.2 Cymbomonas tetramitiformis | reverse complement strand
TGCAGTTGTGCACATGCCTATCATTACACGTACACAATGAAAGCCGTGCATACTTTGCCCGTGCAGCGCCCTCGCAGGTGTGTGATGACTGCCCCGGTTGAATAGTTCCTAAAACGCGAGAACTCCGCAAGTTCGCTCGATATAGGAACCAAACAGTACCGAGGCCAGCTGCCCCCACCCGCCCCTGCAGTTGTGCACATGCCTATCATTCCCCGTGCGTACACAATGAAAGCCGTGCATGCTTTGCCCGTGCAGTGCCCTCGCAGGTGTGTGATGGCTGCCCTTGAATAGTTCCTAAAACGCGAGGACTCCGCAAGTTCGCGCGATATAGGAACCATCCGAGGCCAGCTGCCCCACCCCCTGCAGTTGTGCACATGCCTATCAGTACACGTACACAATGAAAGCCGTGCAGGCTTTGCCCGTGCAGTGCCCTCGCAGGTGTGTGATGGCTGCCCTTGAATAGTTCCTAAAACGCGAGAACTCCGCAAGCTCGCGCGATATAGGAACCATCCGGGGCCAGCTGCCCCCACCCCCTGCAGTTGTGCACATGCCTCCTATGATTACACGTACACAATGAAAGCCGTGCATGCTTTGCCCGTGCAGTGCCCTCGCAGGTGTGTGATGGCTGCCCGTGAATAGTTCCTAAAACGCGAGAACTCCGCAAGCTCGCGCGATATAGGAACCATCCGAGGCCGGCCGCCCCACCCCCTGCAGTTGTGCACATGCCTATCATTACACGTACACAATGAAAGCCGTGCATGCTTTGCCCGTGCAGTGCCCTCGCAGGTGTGTGATGGCTGCCCTTGAATAGTTCCTAAAACGCGAGAACTCCGCAAGTTCGCGCGATATAGGATCCATCCGAGGCCAGCTGCCCCACCCCCTGCAGTTGTGCACATGCCGCCTATCATCCCCCGTACACAATGAAAGCCGTGCATGCTTTGCCCGTGCAGTGCCCTCGCAGGTGGGTGATGGCTGCGCTTGAATAGTTCCTAAAACGCGAGAACTCCGCAAGTTCGCGCGATATAGGAACCATCCGGGGCCAGCTGCCCCCACCCCCTGCAGTTGTGCACATGCCTCCTATCAGTACACGTACACAATGAAAGCCGTGCATGCTTTGCTCGTGCAGTGCCCTAGCAGGTGTGTGATGGCTGCCCTTGAATAGTTCCTAAAACGCGAGAACTCCGCAAGCTCGCGCGATATAGGAACCATCCGAGGCCAGCTGCCCCCACCTCCTGCAGTTGTGCACATGCCTATCATTACACGTACACAATGAAAGCCGTGCATGCTTTGCCCGTGCAGTGCCCTCGCAGGTGTGTGATGGTTGCCCTTGAATACTTCCTAAAACGCGAGAACTCCGCAAGTTCGCGCGATATAGGAACCAAACAGTACCGAGGCCAGCTGCCCCCACCCCCTGCAGTTGTGCACATGCCTATCATCCCCCGTGCGTACACAATGAAAGCCGTGCATGCTTTGCCCGTGCAGTGCCCTCGCAGGTGTGTGATGGCTGCCCTTGAATACTTCCTAAAACGCGAGGACTCCGCAAGCTCGCGCGATATAGGATCCATCCGAGGCCAGCTGCCCCACCCCCTGCAGTTGTGCACATGCCTATCATCACCCGTACACAATGAAAGCCGTGCATGCTTTGCCCGTGCAGTGCCCTCGCAGGTGTGTGATGGCTGCCCGTGAATAGTTCCTAAAACGCGAGAACTCCGCAAGCTCGCGCGATATAGGAACCATCCGGGGCCAGCTGCCCCCACCCCCTGCAGTTGTGCACATGCCTCCTATCAGTACACGTACACAATGAAAGCCGTGCATGCTTTGCTCGTGCAGTGCCCTAGCAGGTGTGTGATGGCTGCCCTTGAATAGTTCCTAAAACGCGAGAACTCCGCAAGCTCGCGCGATATAGGAACCATCCGAGGCCAGCTGCCCCCACCCCCTGCAGGTGTGCACATGCCTCCTATCATTACACGTACACAATGAAAGCCGTGCATGCTTTGCCCGTGCAGTGCTCTCGCAGGTGTGTGATGGCTGCCCTTGAATACTTCCTAAAACGCGAGGACTCCGCAAGTTCGCGCGATATAGGATCCATCCGAGGCCAGCTGCCCCACCCCCTGCAGTTGTGCACATGCCTATCATCCCCCGTACACAATGAAAGCCGTGCATGCTTTGCCCGTGCAGTGCCCTCGCAGGTGGGTGATGGCTGCCCTTGAATAGTTCCTAAAACGCGAGAACTCCGCAAGCTCGCGCGATATAGGATCCATCCGAGGCCAGCTGCCCCACCCCCTGCAGTTGTGCACATGCCTATCATCCCCCGTACGCAATGAAAGCCGTGCATGCTTTGCCCGTGCAGTGCCCTCGCAGGTGGGTGATGGCTGCCCTTGAATAGTTCCTAAAACGCGAGAACTCCGCAAGTTCGCGCGATATAGGAACCATCCGAGGCCAGCTGCCCCACCCCCTGCAGTTGTGCACATGCCTATCATTACACGTGCACAATGAAAGCCGTGCATGCTTTGCCCGTGCAGTGGCCTCGCAGGTGTGTGATGGCTGCCCGTGAATAGTTCCTAAAACGCGAGAACTCCGCAAGTTCGCGCGATATAGGAACCATCCGAGGCCGGCTGCCCCACCCCCTGCAGTTGTGCACATGCCTCCTATCATTACACGTACACAATGAAAGCCGTGCATGCTTTGCCCGTGCAGTGCCCTCGCAGGTGTGTGATGGCTGCCCGTGAATAGTTCCTAAAACGCGAGAACTCCGCAAGCTCGCGCGATATAGGAACCATCCGAGGCCAGCTGCCCCCACCCCCTGCAGTTGTGCACATGCCTATTATTACACGATCGTGCACAATGAAAGCCGTGCATGCTTTGCCCGTGCAGTGCCCTCGCAGGTGTGTGATGGCTGCCCTTGAATACTTCCTAAAACGCGAGAACTCCGCAAGCTCGCGCGATATAGGAACCATCCGAGGCCAGCTGCCCCACCCCCTGCAGTTGTGCACATGCCTCCTATCATTACACGTACACAATGAAAGCCGTGCATGCTTTGCCCGTGCAGTGCTCTCGCAGGTGTGTGATGGTTGCCCTTGAATACTTCCTAAAACGCGAGAACTCCGCAAGCTCGCGCGATATAGGAACCATACAGTGCCGAGGCCAGCTGCCCCCACCCCCTGCAGTTGTGCACATGCCTATCATTCCCCGTGCGTACACAATGAAAGCCGTGCATGCTTTGCCCGTGCAGTGCCCTCGCAGGTGTGTGATGGCTGCCCTTGAATAGTTCCTAAAACGCGAGGACTCCGCAAGCTCGCGCGATATAGGAACCATCCGAGGCCAGCTGCCCCACCCCCTGCAGTTGTGCACATGCCTATCATCCCCCGTACACAATGAAAGCCGTGCATGCTTTGCCCGTGCAGTGCCCTCGCAGGTGTGTGATGGTTGCCCTTGAATAGTTCCTAAAACGCGAGAACTCCGCAAGCTCGCGCGATATAGGAACCATCCGAGGCCGGCCGCCCCACCCCCTGCAGTTGTGCACATGCCTATCATCCCCCGTACACAATGAAAGCCGTGCATGCTTTGCCCGTGCAGTGCCCTCGCAGGTGTGTGATGGCTGCCCTTGAATAGTTCCTAAAACGCGAGAACTCCGCAAGCTCGCGCGATATAGTCACCATCCGAGGCCAGCTGCCCCCACCCCCTGCAGGTGTGCACATGCCTCCTATCATTACACGTACACAATGAAAGCCGCCGTGCATGCTTTGCCCGTGCAGTGCCCTCGCAGGTGGGTGATGGCTGCCCTTGAATAGTTCCTAAAACGCGAGAACTCTGCAAGCTCGCGCGATATAGGATCCATCCGAGGCCAGCTGCCCCACCCCCTGCAGTTGTGCACATGCCTATCATCCCCCGTACACAATGAAAGCCGTGCATGCTTTGCCCGTGCAGTGCCCTCGCAGGTGTGTGATGGCTGCCCTTGAATAGTTCCTAAAACGCGAGAACTCCGCAAGCTCGCGCGATATAGGATCCATCCGAGGCCAGCTGCCCCACCCCCTGCAGTTGTGCACATGCCTATCATCCCCCGTACACAATGAAAGCCGTGCATGCTTTGCCCGTGCAGTGCCCTCGCAGGTGGGTGATGGTTGCCCTTGAATAGTTCCTAAAACGCGAGAACTCCGCAAGTTCGCGCGATATAGGAACCATCCGAGGCCAGCTGCCCCCACCCCCTGCAGTTGTGCACATGCCTCCTATCATTACACGTACACAATGAAAGCCGTGCATGCTTTGCCCGTGCAGTTCTCTCGCAGGTGTGTGATGGCTGCCCTTGAATAGTTCCTAAAACGCGAGAACTCCGCAAGTTCGCGCGATATAGGAACCATACAGTGCCGAGGCCAGCTGCCCCCACCCCCTGCAGTTGTGCACATGCCTATCATTCCCCGTGCGTACACAATGAAAGCCGTGCATGCTTTGCCCGTGCAGTGCCCTCGCAGGTGTGTGATGGCTGCCCTTGAATACTTCCTAAAACGCGAGGACTCCGCAAGTTCGCGCGATATAGGATCCATCCGAGGCCAGCTGCCCCACCCCCTGCAGTTGTGCACATGCCTATCATCCCCCGTACACAATGAAAGCCGTGCATGCTTTGCCCGTGCAGTGCCCTCGCAGGTGGGTGATGGCTGCGCTTGAATAGTTCCTAAAACGCGAGAACTCCGCAAGCTCGCGCGATATAGGAACCATCCGAGGCCAGCTGCCCCACCCCCTGCAGTTGTGCACATGCCTATCATCCCCCGTACACAATGAAAGCCGTGCATGCTTTGCCCGTGCAGTGCCCTCGCAGGTGGGTGATGGTTGCCCTTGAATAGTTCCTAAAACGCGAGAACTCCGCAAGCTCGCGCGATATAGGAACCATCCGAGGCCAGCTGCCCCACCCCCTGCAGGTGTGCACATGCCTCCTATCATTACACGTACACAATGAAAGCCGTGCATGCTTTGCCCGTGCAGTGCTCTCGCAGGTGGGTGATGGCTGCCCTTGAATAGTTCCTAAAACGCGAGAACTCCGCAAGTTCGCGCGATATAGGAACCATATAGTGCCGAGGCCAGCTGCCCCCACCCCCTGCAGTTGTGCACATGCCGCCTATCATTCCCCGTGCGTACACAATGAAAGCCGTGCATGCTTTGCCCGTGCAGTGCCCTCGCAGGTGTGTGATGGCTGCCCTTGAATACTTCCTAAAACGCGAGGACTCCGCAAGTTCGCGCGATATAGGATCCATCCGAGGCCAGCTGCCCCACCCCCTGCAGTTGTGCACATGCCTATCATCCCCCGTACACAATGAAAGCCGTGCATGCTTTGCCCGTGCAGTGCCCTCGCAGGTGGGTGATGGCTGCCCTTGAATAGTTCCTAAAACGCGAGAACTCCGCAAGCTCGCGCGATATAGGAACCATCCGAGGCCAGCTGCCCCACCCCCTGCAGTTGTGCACATGCCTATTATTACACGTGCACAATGAAAGCCGTGCATGCTTTGCCCGTGCAGTGCCCTCGCAGGTGTGTGATGGCTGCCCTTGAATAGTTCCTAAAACGCGAGAACTCCGCAAGCTCGCGCGATATAGTCACCATCCGAGGCCAGCTGCCCCCACCCCCTGCAGGTGTGCACATGCCTCCTATCATTACACGTACACAATGAAAGCCGTGCATGCTTTGCCCGTGCAGTGCCCTCGCAGGTGGGTGATGGCTGCCCTTGAATAGTTCCTAAAACGCGAGAACTCTGCAAGCTCGCGCGATATAGGATCCATCCGAGGCCAGCTGCCCCACCCCCTGCAGTTGTGCACATGCCTATCATCCCCCGTACACAATGAAAGCCGTGCATGCTTTGCCCGTGCAGTGCCCTCGCAGGTGTGTGATGGCTGCCCTTGAATAGTTCCTAAAACGCGAGAACTCCGCAAGCTCGCGCGATATAGGAACCATCCGAGGCCAGCTGCCCCACCCCCTGCAGGTGTGCACATGCCTCCTATCATTACACGTACACAATGAAAGCCGTGCATGCTTTGCCCGTGCAGTGCCCTCGCAGGTGTGTGATGGCTGCCCTTGAATAGTACCTAAAACGCGAGAACTCCGCAAGCTCGCGCGATATAGGAACCATACAGTGCCGAGGCCAGCTGCCCCCACCCCCTGCAGTTGTGCACATGCCTATCATCCCCCGTGCGTACAAAATGAAAGCCGTGCATGCTTTGCCCGTGCAGTGCCCTCGCAGGTGTGTGATGGCTGCCCTTGAATAGTTCCTAAAACGCGAGAACTCCGCAAGCTCGCGCGATATAGGATCCATCCGAGGCCAGCTGCCCCACCCCCTGCAGTTGTGCACATGCCTATCATCCCCCGTACACAATGAAAGCCGTGCATGCTTTGCCCGTGCAGTGCCCTCGCAGGTGTGTGATGGCTGCCCTTGAATAGTTCCTAAAACGCGAGAACTCCGCAAGTTCGCGCGATATAGGAACCATCCGAGGCCAGCTGCCCCCACCCCCTGCAGTTGTGCACATGCCTATCATCCCCCGTACGTAAACAATGAAAGCCGTGCATGCGCTGCCCGTGCAGTGCCCTCGCAGGTGTGTGATGGTGCGTGCCCTTGAATAATTCCTAAAACGCGAGAACTCCGCAAGCTCGCGCGATATAGGAACCAATTTTCGAGGACAGCTGCCCCCACCCCCTGCAGTCGTGCACATGACTATCATCCCCCGTACGTACACAATGAAAGCCGTGCATGCTTTGCCCGTGCAGTGCCCTCGCAGGTGGGTGATGGCTGCCCTTGAATAGTTCCTAAAACGCGAGAACTCCGCAAGCTCGCGCGATATAGGATCCATCCGAGGCCAGCTGCCCCACCCCCTGCAGTTGTGCACATGCCTATCATCCCCCGTACACAATGAAAGCCGTGCATGCTTTGCCCGTGCAGTGCCCTCGCAGGTGTTTGATGGCTGCCCTTGAATAGTTCCTAAAACGCGAGAACTCCGCAAGCTCGCGCGATATAGGAACCATCCGAGGCCAGCTGCCCCCACCCCCTGCAGTTGTGCACATGCCTATCATTACACGTACACAATGAAAGCCGTGCAGGCTTTGCCCGTGCAGTGCCCTCGCAGGTGTGTGGTGACTGCCCTTGAATACGAGTTCCTAGAACGCGAGAACTCCGCAAGTTCGCGCGATATAGGAACCATCCGAGGCCAGCTGCCCCCACCCCCTGCAGTTGTGCACATGCCTCCTATCATTACACGTACACAATGAAAGCCGTGCATGCTTTGCCCGTGCAGTGCTCTCGCAGGTGTGTGATGGCTGCCCTTGAATAGTTCCTAAAACGCGAGAACTCCGCAAGTTCGCGCGATATAGGAACCATACAGTGCCGAGGCCAGCTGCCCCCACCCCCTGCAGTTGTGCACATGCCGCCTATCATTCCCCGTGCGTACACAATGAAAGCCGTGCATGCTTTGCCCGTGCAGTGCCCTCGCAGGTGTGTGATGGCTGCCCTTGAATACTTCCTAAAACGCGAGGACTCCGCAAGATCGCGCGATATAGGAACCATCCGAGGCCAGCTGCCCCACCCCCTGCAGTTGTGCACATGCCTCCTATCATTACACGTACACAATGAAAGCCGTGCATGCTTTGCCCGTGCAGTGCTCTCGCAGGTGTGTGATGGTTGCCCTTGAATACTTCCTAAAACGCGAGAACTCCGCAAGCTCGCGCGATATAGGAACCATACAGTGCCGAGGCCAGCTGCCCCCACCCCCTGCAGTTGTGCACATGCCTATCATTCCCCGTGCGTACACAATGAAAGCCGTGCATGCTTTGCCCGTGCAGTGCCCTCGCAGGTGTGTGATGGCTGCCCTTGAATAGTTCCTAAAACGCGAGGACTCCGCAAGTTCGCGCGATATAGGAACCATCCGAGGCCAGCTGCCCCCACCCCCTGCAGTTGTGCACATGCCTATCATCCCCCGTACACAATGAAAGCCGTGCATGCTTTGCCCGTGCAGTGCCCTCGCAGGTGGGTGATGGCTGCCCTTGAATAGTTCCTAAAACGTGAGAACTCCGCAAGCTCGCGCGATATAGGAACCATCCGAGGCCAGCTGCCCCACCCCCTGCAGTTGTGCACATGCCTATCATCCCCCGTACACAATGAAAGCCGTGCATGCTTTGCCCGTGCAGTGCCCTCGCAGGTGGGTGATGGTTGCCCTTGAATAGTTCCTAAAACGCGAGAACTCCGCAAGTTCGCGCGATATAGGAACCATCCGAGGCCAGCTGCCCCCACCCCCTGCAGTTGTGCACATGCCTATCATTACACGTACACAAGGAAAGCCGTGCAGGCTTTGCCCGTGCAGTGCCCTCGCAGGTGTGTGATGGCTGCCCTTGAATAGTTCCTAAAACGCGAGAACTCCGCAAGTTCGCGCGATATAGGAACCATACAGTGCCGAGGCCAGCTGCCCCCACCCCCTGCAGTTGTGCACATGCCGCCTATCATTCCCCGTGCGTACACAATGAAAGCCGTGCATGCTTTGCCCGTGCAGTGCCCTCGCAGGTGTGTGATGGCTGCCCTTGAATACTTCCTAAAACGCGAGGACTCCGCAAGTTCGCGCGATATAGGATCCATCCGAGGCCAGCTGCCCCAACCCCTGCAGTTGTGCACATGCCTATCATCCCCCGTACACAATGAAAGCCGTGCATGCTTTGCCCGTGCAGTGCCCTCGCAGGTGGGTGATGGCTGCGCTTGAATAGTTCCTAAAACGCGAGAACTCCGCAAGCTCGCGCGATATAGGAACCATCCGAGGCCAGCTGCCCCACCCCCTGCAGTTGTGCACATGCCTATCATCCCCCGTACACAATGAAAGCCGTGCATGCTTTGCCCGTGCAGTGCCCTCGCAGGTGTGTGATGGCTGCCCTTGAATAGTTCCTAAAACGCGAGAACTCCGCAAGCTCGCGCGATATAGGAACCATCCGAGGCCAGCTGCCCCCACCCCCTGCAGGTGTGCACATGCCTCCTATCATTACACGTACACAATGAAAGCCGTGCATGCTTTGCCCGTGCAGTGCTCTCGCAGGTGTGTGATGGCTGCCCTTGAATAGTTCCTAAAACGCGAGAACTCCGCAAGTTCGCGCGATATAGGAACCATACAGTGCCGAGGCCAGCTGCCCCCACCCCCTGCAGTTGTGCACATGCCGCCTATCATTCCCCGTGCGTACACAATGAAAGCCGTGCATGCTTTGCCCGTGCAGTGCCCTCGCAGGTGTGTGATGGCTGCCCTTGAATACTTCCTAAAACGCGAGGACTCCGCAAGTTCGCGCGATATAGGATCCATCCGAGGCCAGCTGCCCCACCCCCTGCAGTTGTGCACATGCCTATCATCCCCCGTACACAATGAAAGCCGTGCATGCTTTGCCCGTGCAGTGCCCTCGCAGGTGGGTGATGGCTGCCCTTGAATAGTTCCTAAAACGCGAGAACTCCGCAAGCTCGCGCGATATAGGATCCATCCGAGGCCAGCTGCCCCACCCCCTGCAGTTGTGCACATGCCTATCATCCCCCGTACACAATGAAAGCCGTGCATGCTTTGCCCGTGCAGTGCCCTCGCAGGTGTGTGATGGCTGCCCTTGAATACTTCCTAAAACGCGAGAACTCCGCAAGCTCGCGCGATATAGGAACCATCCGAGGCCAGCTGCCCCACCCCCTGCAGTTGTGCACATGCCTCCTATCATTACACGTACACAATGAAAGCCGTGCATGCTTTGCCCGTGCAGTGCTCTCGCAGGTGTGTGATGGTTGCCCTTGAATACTTCCTAAAACGCGAGAACTCCGCAAGCTCGCGCGATATAGGAACCATACAGTGCCGAGGCCAGCTGCCCCCACCCCCTGCAGTTGTGCACATGCCTATCATTCCCCGTGCGTACACAATGAAAGCCGTGCATGCTTTGCCCGTGCAGTGCCCTCGCAGGTGTGTGATGGCTGCCCTTGAATAGTTCCTAAAACGCGAGGACTCCGCAAGTTCGCGCGATATAGGAACCATCCGAGGCCAGCTGCCCCCACCCCCTGCAGTTGTGCACATGCCTATCATCCCCCGTACACAATGAAAGCCGTGCATGCTTTGCCCGTGCAGTGCCCTCGCAGGTGTGTGATGGTTGCCCTTGAATACTTCCTAAAACGCGAGAACTCCGCAAGCTCGCGCGATATAGGAACCATCCGAGGCCGGCCGCCCCACCCCCTGCAGTTGTGCACATGCCTATCATTACACGTACACAATGAAAGCCGTGCATGCTTTGCCCGTGCAGTGCCCTCGCAGGTGTGTGATGACTGCCCTTGAATACTTCCTAAAACGCGAGAACTCCGCAAGCTCGCGCGATATAGGATCCATCCGAGGCCAGCTGCCCCACCCCCTGCAGTTGTGCACATGCCTATCATCCCCCGTACACAATGAAAGCCGTGCATGCTTTGCCCGTGCAGTGCCCTCGCAGGTGGGTGATGGCTGCCCTTGAATACTTCCTAAAACGCGAGAACTCCGCAAGCTCGCGCGATATAGGAACCATCCGAGGCCAGCTGCCCCCACCCCCTGCAGTTCTGCACATGCCTATCATCCCCCGTGCGTACACAATGAACGCCGTGCAGGCTTTGCCCGTGCAGTGCCCTCGCAGGTGTGTGATGGCTGCCCTTGAATACTTCCTAAAACGCGAGAACTCCGCAAGTTCGCGCGCTATAGGAACCATCCGAGGCCAGGTGCCCACCCCCTGCAGTTGTGCACATGCCTATCATTACACGTACACAATGAAAGCCGTGCATGCTTTGCCCGTGCAGTGCCCTCGCAGGTGGGTGATGGCTGCCCTTGAATAGTTCCTAAAACGCGAGAATTCTGCAAGCTCGCGCGATATAGGATCCATCCGAGGCCAGCTGCCCCACCCCCTGCAGTTGTGCACATGCCTATCATCCCCCGTACACAATGAAAGCCGTGCATGCTTTGCCCGTGCAGTGCCCTCGCAGGTGTGTGATGGCTGCCCTTGAATAGTTCCTAAAACGTGAGAACTCCGCAAGCTCGCGCGATATAGGAACCATCCGAGGCCAGCTGCCCCCACCCCCTGCAGTTGTGCACATGCCTCTTATTACACGATCGTGAACAATGAAAGCCGTGCATGCTTTGCCCGTGCAGTGCCCTCGCAGGTGTGTGATGGCTGCCCTTGAATAGTTCCTAAAACGCGAGAACTCCGCAAGCTCGCGCGATATAGTCACCATCCGAGGCCAGCTGCCCCCACCCCCTGCAGGTGTGCACATGCCTCCTATCATTACACGTACACAATGAAAGCCGTGCATGCTTTGCCCGTGCAGTGCCCTCGCAGGTGGGTGATGGCTGCCCTTGAATAGTTCCTAAAACGCGAGAACTCCGCAAGCTCGCGCGATATAGGATCCATCCGAGGCCAGCTGCCCCACCCCCTGCAGTTGTGCACATGCCTATCATCCCCCGTACACAATGAAAGCCGTGCATGCTTTGCCCGTGCAGTGCCCTCGCAGGTGTGTGATGGCTGCCCTTGAATAGTTCCTAAAACGCGAGAACTCCGTAAGTTCGCGCGATATAGGAACCATCCGAGGCCAGCTGTCCCCACCCCCTGCAGTTGTGCACATGCCTATCATTACACGTACACAATGAAAGCCGTGCATGCTTTGCCCGTGCAGTGCCCTCGCAGGTGGGTGATGGTTGCCCTTGAATAGTTCCTAAAACGCGAGAACTCCGCAAGTTCGCGCGATATAGGAACCATCCGAGGCCAGCTGCCCCCACCCCCTGCAGTTGTGCACATGCCTCCTATCATTACACGTACACAATGAAAGCCGTGCATGCTTTGCCCGTGCAGTGCTCTCGCAGGTGTGTGATGGCTGCCCTTGAATAGTTCCTAAAACGCGAGAACTCCGCAAGTTCGCGCGATATAGGAACCATACAGTGCCGAGGCCAGCTGCCCCCACCCCCTGCAGTTGTGCACATGCCGCCTATCATTCCCCGTGCGTACACAATGAAAGCCGTGCATGCTTTGCCCGTGCAGTGCCCTCGCAGGTGTGTGATGGCTGCCCTTGAATACTTCCTAAAACGCGAGGACTCCGCAAGTTCGCGCGATATAGGATCCATCCGAGGCCAGCTGCCCCACCCCCTGCAGTTGTGCACATGCCTATCATCCCCCGTACACAATGAAAGCCGTGCATGCTTTGCCCGTGCAGTGCCCTCGCAGGTGTGTGATGGCTGCGCTTGAATAGTTCCTAAAACGCGAGAACTCCGCAAGCTCGCGCGATATAGGAACCATCCGAGGCCAGCTGCCCCACCCCCTGCAGTTGTGCACATGCCTATCATTACACGTACACAATGAAAGCCGTGCATGCTTTGCCCGTGCAGTGCCCTCGCAGGTGTGTGATGGCTGCCCTTGAATAGTTCCTAAAACGCGAGAACTCCGCAAGTTCGCGCGATATAGGAACCATCCGAGGCCAGCTGCCCCACCCCCTGCAGGTGTGCACAAGCCTATCATTACACGTACACAATGAAAGCCGTGCATGCTTTGCCCGTGCAGTGCCCTCGCAGGTGTGTGATGGCTGCCCTTGAATAGTTCCTAAAACGCGAGAACTCCGCAAGTTCGCGCGATATAGGAACCATCCGAGGCCAGCTGCCCCCACCCCCTGCAGTTGTGCACATGCCTATCATTCCCCGTGCGTACACAATGAAAGCCGTGCATGCTTTGCCCGTGCAGTGCCCTCGCAGGTGTGTGATGGCTGCCCTTGAATACTTCCTAAAACGCGAGGACTCCGCAAGCTCGCGCGATATAGGATCCATCCGAGGCCAGCTGCCCCACCCCCTGCAGTTGTGCACATGCCTATCATCCCCCGTACACAATGAAAGCCGTGCATGCTTTGCCCGTGCAGTGCCCTCGCAGGTGGGTGATGGCTGCCCTTGAATAGTTCCTAAAACGCGAGAACTCCGCAAGCTCGCGCGATATAGGATCCATCCGAGGCCAGCTGCCCCACCCCCTGCAGTTGTGCACATGCCTATCATCCCCCGTACACAATGAAAGCCGTGCATGCTTTGCCCGTGCAGTGCCCTCGCAGGTGGGTGATGGCTGCCCTTGAATAGTTCCTAAAACGCGAGAACTCCGCAAGCTCGCGCGATATAGGAACCATCCGAGGCCAGCTGCCCCCACCCCCTGCAGTTGTGCACATGCCTCCTATCATTACACGTACACAATGAAAGCCGTGCATGCTTTGCCCGTGCAGTGCCCTCGCAGGTGTGTGATGGCTGCCCTTGAATACTTCCTAAAACACGAGAACTCCGCAAGTTCGCGCGATATAGGAACCATCCGAGGCCAGCTGCCCCCACCCCCTGCAGTTGTGCACATGCCTATCATTACACGTACACAATGAAAGCCGTGCATGCTTTGCCCGTGCAGTGCCCCGCAGGTGTGTGATGGCTGCCCTTGAATAGTTCCTAAAACGCGAGAACTCCGCAAGTTCGCGCGATAT
>LGRX02004645.1:0-12696 GCA_001247695.2 Cymbomonas tetramitiformis | reverse complement strand
ACCGTTTGTGACTGGGAATCTACGCACCGTCTCCGTCAGCTTTGGACATTCTGGATTATTTTCTGCCGAACATGTCTCAACAGCGCCAGATCGGGCTCGCTGAAGCCCTCCGTTCGGCAAGGCGGGCAAGTGCCACGCCGTCACCGTCACCCGTGGACTCCGGTGGTGCTACCCCGGGTCCCACGCGTCCGAGAAGAATTGTCTCCACCGCTTCTCTACGTTCGCGTCCATCATCGCTGCGGCCGTCTCCACTGCCGTCCGAAATCTTCAACGACCCATCAGTCCTTGTCTCCACCCCGGTGGAGGAAGGCCGGGAGGAGGAGTATTTGGAGCAGCTATCGTATGCCTTCACGTACTCCACCGACATCATCGCGGTTTTACGTCCTGGGGGCTACAACCAAAAGCACGGCTACACCCTTGACACCGAGACTGCCGACACCGATTTCAACGCCTTACTCGCGGCCTTTCGACACGTGCTCTACCCCGTGTCCTTCCCCGAGTTCTCCAAACTTTTGGACCTTGAGCACGACTACGACTTCTACCACGTAGTGCTCAACGAGATCGTTTTCACCGTCCTCCCCATCGTTCTTCGCGGTACGGCGCTCGCTCTGTACACTGAGGCGGCTCGTTCCCACCCTGGGGACGGCCGTTACATTTTACAGCGCCTCCGCTACGAGGTTGAGGGGGTCCCCGATTCCGACTCCGACCGTTTTTGGGTTAAGATGCGCTCTTCCATCATCAACGAGCCCGACGACCCGTCCCCCCAGCTTACGGCTATCCGTACTCTCGGCGACAAGCACGCCAGGATCAACCAGGACTACAGCGAGGCCAAGAGGGTCAAAGACCTTTGGCACATCTTGACCAACTCGGCCAAGCAATCACCGTACGTCACCCCCTTGTACGTCAACGTCATCCGCGACTTGCGAGCGGGTGTGCCCTTCTCCTTCTCCACCCTCTGCCTACGGATCCGCACCGTCTGGCGCGAGGAGCTTGACTTCGCCACCCCTGTGAAGGACACCGGCTACGACGTGCCTTCTCGTGGTGGTGGTGGTGGACGTGAGAAGAAACCGTCCCTCAACGCCGTCTCCTTCAACCGTAACCCCGCCTACACCACCAAACCCGTCGGTGAGTGGAAGGCGGAGCCCGCTGGCGCCATGGTGAGGCGCTGGGTGGGCGTCGGCTACCCCTGCATTCTTTGCTTTCGCATGTGGGGTGTCACCGATGCGCACCCTGACACCCGTGGGTGCTGCCCTTACATGTGTAAGGAGGCATTTGGCGATGGGCGCGCGCCCGACACCGCGCTCCCCGCTGGGAAGCGGCCTCCGCCCCCAGAGTTCGCTGCTGCCATCGCGGCATTCCGGGCACCGGACTGCCCTGCAGACGCCCCTCCGGTGGTGCCGGTCCCCCAGTCCGACACCCCTACGGACGCGGCAGTCATGACGTTCGTTGCCCCCGTGACCGACCCGTCACCGCCGCTTGCGCCGTTATCTACATCTACGGCATGCGAGCCGGTGGTGCCGTCTGCGGAGCCACCGCTTACGCAACCGGCTCTGCACTTGGCATGCTCTGACCCCGACGAGGTACCCGAGGACTCCGATGGCGACGCCGCCCTTCATGGCTTCACTGGAGAGGAAGACTTCGATTGGCCGGCTTTCCGAGAGACACCTTGGATTCCTTCATTCAGCGGAGCGCCAAAGCCAAATGGACCGTAGAGCGGGACTAGCCCTCCTAGCCTGTTTGATTGTCTTTTGAATGCCTAGGCAGCGCCCATGCACGGATGTGCTTCTAGCTGGGTTGGAAAAGGCCCCCTCGGCTTGGACATTAAATTGACAATTGGGTTAGGGTTTAGGGTTTTCCCTTGCTCTTGCATGGCCACTCACACCTTCGGGGTGAGGTGGTGTCATGGGGAGACTGAAAGTTCCCCCCACTGTATGGGGGGTTCAGCTCCTCCTAGCATCACCCCTTGCTGCGTGTGTCACTGGTCGTGTGTCACCGTCTGACACACACCTGCTAGAAAACTCACTGCCGTAATTCTTCTATCAGTTTTGTATCACCGGTTTCCACCAGCCACTGCTTTCTGAGCTCTGTTTCAGTGATATTCGCTATATATCTTCAACAATATATATATCTATTATCACCTGTTTCATCACGATGTGGGGACAGCTCCCCGGACACGCGCCTGATCCTTAGGGGCTCCATGTGATAGTCCGCCCCGTCATCCGTTGCCTGCTGGAACAACGCACACATGGCGAGTGCGTGCACCCCCTCCGCGTCCTCCTCGTCGATGGGAACGCAAAATGCCGCGGCAGAGGTGGGCGGGTGTTGGCGCCCGCCCAACGGGCAGTCGCGGTAAACGTGATACGCCTCACCTTTCCCTGCCTTCTTGCACCTGTGTAAATAATTGAGAAAATTTATTTTCTAAATTATTTTGGAAGTACGGGGGAGAAAATTTCTGCTTGCAAAAAATGAGCCCGAGGCTCGACGAGGACTTGTGAATTTTTTGCGGATTTTCTCCCGAGGATTTCTCAAGGCAGAGCCGAGCAATCCGCGGGGTCGACTTCTCTGTGTTCTGATTGGTTACGGAGTCACGGGGGAACCGTGACAGTCGAGTCAGATCTGTGTTCAGGCAGAGCCGGAACACAGAGGTGCTTTCTGATTGGTTGAGCTTCATCGGTGTCCATGCGGAGCATGCGACACAGATGACCACTTGCAACACTTGGGCGGAGCCCGGGAAGATGAAGAGACTTTCGGAGCTTTTGAAATAAGCTGCGACAGTTCACTTCACTTCATTCTGCGAGAACTTCGGGCTCCGAGTCTACCAATTAAAAAAGTTTGAAAATTTTAAACAAGTTCTCGTAGAATTTTCGTAAGTAACGCAGCAATGGCAGCAGTAAGCGAAACAACGAACGGAGGATCGGAGCAGTGCGACACTGTTTACACGGACCTGCGCGCAGTGACGCGGATGCTGGTAATGGCGAACAATGCGGAGAAGAAGTGTGACGCCGTCGCACCAGCTTTAGATCGGTGCATACGTTTCTTTGAGGAGGCGGAGCTGGAGAGCGCGGTGGAGACTCTGAACTTCGGGCTGGCGTCCGGCGTTTTTACACCCGCGGTGCGAAACGGGCAAGGTAAGGTGACAGAGAAGGCGACATTGAAGCCTCCGGCGAGGGACAGACCGGCTTTCATAGCAGCGCGGGGGGAGGCAGCAGAGCAGTGCGTGGAGGTGTTGGTGACGCGATTGAAGTTCAAACTCCCGGAGGTACCACAGCAGTCGGCGTCGGGGCTCCGCTCCGGCGACAAGCGGACGCGGGAGGACGAAAGCGAGAACGAGGAGGAAGAGGAAGCGGATGCTACTGTGTTTGAGGAAGGAGAAGAGGTTGCGACGGAGGAACGGACCAAGCGAGGTAAGAAAGGTGCAGGTATCTCGCCGGATGACCTGGCGCGGGACGAGGACTTGAAGCGCCGGATGGACGCGTACCTGATGCAGAAGGTGGTGGGCTACGCGCCCGCAACCGGGAAAGGTGACAGTTCTTTCCTCGCTCTGAGGGAGGCGCCTTGCGCGAAGTTGAGGAAACAGATTGTTGCGGACCCAGTTTCGGGGGAGATGAGATCGGTGTCGGTTCCGCGCCTGACCAAAGCGCAGTTCCTTGCGCAAAATATGAAGATGGTTGAAAAGATTGAGCCGGAGTCGGAGCGGGAACACTTTTTGAACTATGTCTCTTGGATTGTAAGCTTGGACAACAGGTATGCGTGGTCGGACCTGTATGATTTTGACACACAGGTGCGGGCTGACATGATTGAAGGAAGGATTGCGTCGTGGGACCCAATACAGTTGGGATTCCGCTTCCAGTACCAGTTTCTGGAGACTCTGGGAGAGGCGGGCAAGCGTCTTCTCGATGACAAGAGCAGCCGAGGGAAGGGTGTTCGTGACACCCGGGACAAAGGTGGAAAAGGTAAAGCTGACCGGAAGGACGCGGTGTGTGACTTCTTTCAACTCGCGCGCGGGTGTAAGAAGGGAAAGGACTGTGGATTTATCCACGCGTGCCGCAAGTGTAAGTCGGCGGCGCACGGAGCGTCGGAATGCGAAAAGTGACTAGCAGTGGATGAGGAGGAACGGGAGGAGGTACGGGAGCCGGTTTCGCCCGTACCAATGGAACCGGCAGATGGACAGGAGGAGGCAGCGCGGAAGAAGGCGCGCAAGCCGGAGAGGACCTGGACAGCGAAGTTTTTGGCGTTGTTCACCGCAGTGGGGGTATCGCTGGCGTCATACGGCGTGCCGGAGGCAGACCACCGCCAGTATCTGCGGGATGTGGAGGCGGTGGGCGCGTTGGTGTCACCACTGACGCTGCGGGCAGACAGATGGGCGCAGGCAGCCTGGGAGTTGCCGGGCGCGGAAGCCGTGGTTCGGGGGATTGCTACGGGTTTCTCGTGGCAGCAGGCTGAGCCAGAGGAGTTCTTCCGAGTGGAGAACTATGTGCCACCGGAGCACGAGGAGAAAGTCGAGATGAAGCTGCAAGAGGAAGAGGCAGCGGGAAGGATGGTGCGCACAGATGTTGAAAGTGTGCCCGGTGTATCTGCTCTTGGAATTGTGCTGAGAGTTGTGGACGGAAAGGTGAAAGAGAGGATTGTTCACGACCTGTCTAGACCTGTGGGACTGTCAGTGAATGACAATTGTGAGATTGACAAGAGGAGGTTTCAGTCTGTGGAGGAGGCTTTTGGATTGTTGCAGCCATACAGTTTTATGGCTAAGATTGACTTGAAAAGTGCGTACAGATTTGTGGGGATTGCTGCGCCACTGTGGAAGTTCTTGGCGAGTGAGTTCGGAGGAGTGCTGAGGATTGACACGAGGTTTCCGTTTGGGGTGAAAGCTGCCCCGGGGCTCTTCCACGACATAACTCAACTGGTGAAGTTGATGATGCAGAAGAGAGGTTTCCCGGGTATTGTGGTGTATTTAGATGACTTTATTTTGGTGGCTGACTCAGAGGAGGATTGTCAGCGGGGCTTTGAGATGCTGCTGGAGCTTGTTGAGTATTTGGGATTTGAAGTGGCCCCGGAGAAGGTGGAGTCGCCTAGACAGGATTTGGTCTTCTTAGGAATTAGATTGCAGTCCAACCACTCAGGACTGGGGATTGTGACGATGAGTGTGGAGGAGAGCCGAGTCCAGAAGGTGGCCTTAGCCTGCAGGGAGATGGCAGTGCTGAAGACAGTGAGAGTGAAGGAGGTGCAGAGATTGGTGGGCCAGTTGATGTTCTGTGCACGGGTAGTGTATGGGGCCAAGATGTTCCTGAGGTCCGGGTATGATTTTATCGGGAGAGCTGGCAAGAGGAGGAGGTTCTTTGACACGGTGCCAAGGGACCTCAGCCGGGACTTGATGTGGTTGGCCAAATTGTTGGAGGAGTATAATGGTCAGGCAGTGGTACTGAACCGAAGGCCTGTAGTGAGAGACTTCTTTGCAGTGGATGCTGCTGGGGAGGAAGCAGTGGACGGAGGAATGGGTGGTTTCTTCGGGGGAAGATGGTTTGCAGTGAAATGGGAGGAGGTGAGGCAGTGGAAGGTGCAGCCTTTTAGCCCCTTCAGAGATGAAGCTTCGAGTCACATTAACTACTTGGAGCTATTTGTGATTTTCTGGGCCCTGAGGAAGTGGGGACACCTGTTGAGAGGGTGCAAGGTTGTCATGTGGAGTGACAACGAAGCAGCCAGATTGATGACAAGGAACCTGTGGGGGAAGGCAACTTTCATTCCATTGTTGAAGGAGATTTTGTTGCTGACTATCAAACATGATGTGAGGCTGGTGATGAAAAGGATCTCCACCAAGGCCAATGACTTGGCTGATGCCTTGAGCAGGAGCCAAATGGGAAGGTTCCATGACCTGCTGAAGGGGTGGTCCAGGAGGGAGGCCCCGAGGGATCTGGATGATTGGATGGTGCAGGACTGGTTGTGGGACAAAGTTAGGCCACTCGGGCCCTTTGCAGTGGATGCATGCTGTGATGAAGTGGGAGCGAACTCCCGGTGTTTTCGTTGGTGGTCCAAGGAGGACTCTTGTTTGATGAAGCAGTGGAGGGGGCTGAATGTGTACTGCAACCCACCTTTCTCCTTGCTGTGGGAAATTCTGACCCACTTCCTGAGGGAGAAGCGAGCAGCGCCCAACACAACCTCTGCAGTGTTTGTGCTACCCTTCTGGCCCACTGAGAGATTCTGGCTGGAGCTGGTAGTGCCAGCCATTGAGGCTGGGCTGTTTATCATACTTGAGTATATCCCAGAAGACACAGATGTGTTCACCTCACCCAATGGGGTTAGGGGATTGAGAAAGGACTGTGGCCCCACGAGGTGGCCAGTGGTGCTGGTAGCCTGCCCAGTGACAGCCCCGAAGGGGAAGGCATGGAAGAAGATTGGTATGTGACTGACCATAGAGGGGGGAAGAGGGGCAATGCAGAGTATGCAAAGCCCAAGGAATGGCTGAGAGCCAGGTGGAACTTCATCTTGAGTGTTGCTGATGCGGAGAACACAAAGAAGAACCACACGACCGGCCAGAGAGCCTTTGTCAGATTTATGCTAGCCTTCGGAGAAGGACCGGTGGTACCGGTGTCAGATGAGGATCTAGCGATGTTTTATGTTTTCCAGTCACAGACTTGCAAAGTATCCACCTTGAAGAGCTATACGGCTGGTGTTAGAAGATTGCACCTAGAGGCGAAGTATGAGTGGGTGCCTGTTAGCCACAGATTCCAAGTAGCTCAGACTATGAGAGGCCTGAAGAGGCTGCTGGGAGATGAAGTAAAACAGAAACTAGCAATTACATTGTATATACTTGCAAGAATGTTTCAAGTAATGGATTTTGATGACTGTAACATGGTAACTTTGTGGGCAGCAATGTTGACTGCTGTGTTGTGCCTGCTTAGAAAAGACAATGTCTGTGTTGGAAAAGTGGATGCCTTTAATGTTAGGCGGGTCCTTAGAAGAAAGGACTTTGAGATGAGGAATGAGACAGTGTGGGTGACACTAGTGTTCTCGAAAGTGATCCAATTTGAGGAAAGGACACACAAAGTGGCCATGAGGGCCACGGGAGGAATGTTGTGCCCGAAGAGGGCCTTAGCCAAGTGTTTTGAGCTAACCCCGGCAGAGCCGGAGAGCCCGGCTTTCCTGTGGAAGTCAAGGGGCAGGACTGTGCCCATGACACACGGAGTGTTCGTGGGGGAGATGAAGAAGCTGCTCCGGAAGATCGGTCTGGACCCGAGTAAATACTCGGGTCACAGTTTTCGGAGGGGGGGGGCCACGGTGGCCTTCAACCTTGGGGTGGACCACCTCTTGATTAAGCTGCAAGGAGACTGGGTCTCCAATGCATACCAGAGGTATGAGCAGCTGACAAAAGCTCGGAGGCTGGAGCTGCCGAAGAGGTTAGCTGCCAGGATGAAACAGATTGAATGTAAGTGGAAGTGCTTGGGTAAGCACAAGGCTGGTAGCAAACAACTTCGGCGGTTGGGTAGCTGAAGCGCCAGCCAGTTGGGAGGAAGGAACTTGCAGAAGCCGTGAGGCCTGCAGTTGGGCTGACTCCTCAGCAACCCTGGTTGCAGACCACCTCCCTGGAAGTCCTCAAAGTCTGTTGTGAAACCAAGGTGCTTCTAAGCACCACCCATGACTCGGAAATTATTCTCCCTGGGAAGTACTTGTGTAAATAATTGAGAAAATTTATTTTCTAAATTATTTTGGAAGTACGGGGGAGAAAATTTCCGCTTGCAAAAAATGAGCCCGAGGCTCGACGAGGACTTGTGAATTTTTTGCGGATTTTCTCCCGAGGATTTCTCAAGGCAGAGCCGAGCAATCCGCGGGGTCGACTTCTCTGTGTTCTGATTGGTTACGGAGTCACGGGGGAACCGTGACAGTCGAGTCAGATCTGTGTTCAGGCAGAGCCGGAACACAGAGGTGCTTTCTGATTGGTTGAGCTTCATCGGTGTCCATGCGGAGCATGCGACACAGATGACCACTTAGCAACACTTGGGCGGAGCCCGGGAAGATGAAGAGACTTTCGGAGCTTTTGAAATAAGCTGCGACAGTTCACTTCACTTCATTCTGCGAGAACTTCGGGCTCCGAGTCTACCAATTCAAAAAGTTTCCCACACCCGCCCGCCCGGGAGGAAGGAACTTGCAGAAGCCGTGAGGCCTGCAGTTGGGCTGACTCCTCAGCAACCCTGGTTGCAGACCACAAGGGGACTGGGTCTCCAATGCATACCAGAGGTATGAGCAGCTGACGAAAGTGTGCCAACTGCAGGGCCTCACGGCTTCTGCAAGTTCCTTCCTCCCGGGCGGGCGGGTGTGGGAAACTTTTTGAATCGGTAGACTCGGAGCCCGAAGTTCTCGCAGAATGAAGTGAAGTGAACTGTCGCAGCTTATTTCAAAAGCTCCGAAAGTCTCTTCATCTTCACGGGCTCCGCCCAAGCGACACAAGCCTTGCAAACTGAACATCTGTGTCGCATGCTCCGCATGAACACAGATGTCGCTCAACCAATCAGAAAGCACCTCTGTGTTCCGGCTCTGCCTGAACACAGATCTGACACGACTGTCACGGTTCCCCCGTGACTCCGTAGCCAATCAGAACACAGAGAAGTCGACCCCGCGGATTGCTCGGCTCTGCCTTGAGAAATCCTCGGGAGAAAATCCGCAAAAAATTCACAAGTCCTCGTCGAGCCTCGGGCTCATTTTTTGCAAGCAGAAATTTTCTCCCCCGTACTTCCAAAATAATTTAGAAAATAAATTTTCTCAATTATTTACACACGGTCGCACGTCGCCCGTCGCACGTCGCCCGTCGCCCGTCGCCCGTCGCCTTTTAGCCCTTTCAGAGATGAAGCTTCGAGTCACATTAACTACTTGGAGCTATTTGTGATTTTCTGGGCCCTGAGGAAGTGGGGACACCTGTTGAGAGGGTGCAAGGTTGTCATGTGGAGTGACAACGAAGCAGCCAGATTGATGACAAGGAACCTGTGGGGGAAGGCAACTTTCATTCCATTGTTGAAGGAGATTTTGTTGCTGACTATCAAACATGATGTGAGGCTGGTGATGAAAAGGATCTCCACCAAGGCCAATGACTTGGCTGATGCCTTGAGCAGGAGCCAAATGGGAAGGTTCCATGACCTGCTGAAGGGGTGGTCCAGGAGGGAGGCCCCGAGGGATCTGGATGATTGGATGGTGCAGGACTGGTTGTGGGACAAAGTTAGGCCACTCGGGCCCTTTGCAGTGGATGCATGCTGTGATGAAGTGGGAGCGAACTCCCGGTGTTTTCGTTGGTGGTCCAAGGAGGACTCTTGTTTGATGAAGCAGTGGAGGGGGCTGAATGTGTACTGCAACCCACCTTTCTCCTTGCTGTGGGAAATTCTGACCCACTTCCTGAGGGAGAAGCGAGCAGCGCCCAACACAACCTCTGCAGTGTTTGTGCTACCCTTCTGGCCCACTGAGAGATTCTGGCTGGAGCTGGTAGTGCCAGCCATTGAGGCTGGGCTGTTTGTCATACTTGAGTATATCCCAGAAGACACAGATGTGTTCACCTCACCCAATGGGGTTAGGGGATTGAGAAAGGACTGTGGCCCCACAAGGTGGCCAGTGGTGCTGGTAGCCTGCCCAGTGACAGCCCCGAAGGGGAAGGCATGGAAGAAGATTGGTGTGTGACTGACCATGGAGGGGGAAGAGGGGCAATGCAGAGTATGCAAAGCCCAAGGAATGGCTGAGAGCCAGGTGGAACTTCATCTTGAGTGTTGCTGATGCGGAGAACACAAAGAAGAACCACACGACCGGCCAGAGAGCCTTTGTCAGATTTATGCTAGCCTTCGGAGAAGGACCGGTGGTACCGGTGTCAGATGAGGATCTAGCGATGTTTTATGTTTTCCAGTCACAGACTTGCAAAGTATCCACCTTGAAGAGCTATACAGCTGGTGTTAGGAGATTGCACCTAGAGGCGAAGTATGAGTGGGTGCCTGTTAGCCACAGATTCCAAGTAGCTCAGACTATGAGAGGCCTGAAGAGGCTGCTGGGAGATGAAGTAAAACAGAAACTAGCAATTACATTGTATATACTTGCAAGAATGTTTCAAGTAATGGATTTTGATGACTGTAACATGGTAACTTTGTGGGCAGCAATGTTGACTGCTGTGTTGTGCCTGCTTAGGAAAGACAATGTCTGTGTTGGAAAAGTGGAGGCCTTTAATGTTAGGCGGGTCCTTAGAAGAAAGGACTTTGAGATGAGGAATGAGACAGTGTGGGTGACACTAGTGTTCTCGAAAGTGATCCAATTTGAGGAAAGGACACACAGAGTGGCCATGAGGGCCACAGGAGGAATGTTGTGCCCGAAGAGGGCCTTAGCCAAGTGTTTTGAGCTAACCCCGGCAGAGCCGGAGAGCCCGGCTTTCCTGTGGAAGTCAAGGGGCAGGACTGTGCCCATGACACACGGAGTGTTCGTGGGGGAGATGAAGAAGCTGATCCGGAAGATCGGTCTGGACCCGAGTAAATACTCGGGTCACAGTTTTCGGAGGGGGGGGCCACGGTGGCCTTCAACCTTGGGGTGGACCACCTCTTGATTAAGCTGCAAGGAGACTGGGTCTCCAATGCATACCAGAGGTATGAGCAGCTGACGAAAGCTCGGAGGCTGGAGCTGCCGAAGAGGTTAGCTGCCAGGATGAAACAGATTGAATGTAAGTGGAAGTGCTTGGGTAAGCACAAGGCTGGTAGCAAACAACTTCGGCGGTTGGGTAGCTGAAGCGCCAGCCAGTTGGGAGGAAGGAACTTGCAGAAGCCGTGAGGCCTGCAGTTGGGCTGACTCCTCAGCAACCCTGGTTGCAGACCACCTCCCTGGAAGTCCTCAAAGTCTGTTGTGAAACCAAGGTGCTTCTAAGCACCACCCATGACTCGGAAATTATTCTCCCTGGGAAGTACTTGTGTAAATAATTGAGAAAATTTATTTTCTAAATTATTTTGGAAGTACGGGGGAGAAAATTTCTGCTTGCAAAAAATGAGCCCGAGGCTCGACGAGGACTTGTGAATTTTTTGCGGATTTTCTCCCGAGGATTTCTCAAGGCAGAGCCGAGCAATCCGCGGGGTCGACTTCTCTGTGTTCTGATTGGTTACGGAGTCACGGGGGCACCGTGACAGTCGAGTCAGATCTGTGTTCAGGCAGAGCCGGAACACAGAGGTGCTTTCTGATTGGTTGAGCTTCATCGGTGTCCATGCGGAGCATGCGACACAGATGACCACTTAGCAACACTTGGGCGGAGCCCGGGAAGAAGAAGAGACTTTCGGAGCTTTTGAAATAAGCTGCGACAGTTCACTTCACTTCATTCTGCGAGAACTTCGGGCTCCGAGTCTACCAATTCAAAAAGTTTCCCACACCCGCCCGCCCGGGAGGAAGGAACTTGCAGAAGCCGTGAGGCCTGCAGTTGGGCTGACTCCTCAGCAACCCTGGTTGCAGACCACCTCCCTGGAAGTCCTCAAAGTCTGTTGTGAAACCAAGGTGCTTCTAAGCACCACCCATGACTCGGAAATTATTCTCCCTGGGAAGTACTTACCGCAGAACGGTTTCGCTCGCTGATCGTCGCGGTCGAATCCCACCGGTGGGGCCTTGTGGGTCCCCACACGGAATCCTCGCGGCTGCTGCCCCCGCTGCTGCTGCTGCCGCTGCTGCACCCGCTCCCGCTGTTGACGCACAACCGGAGCGGCCTCACCGTGTTGCCTCTGAACGAGCTCCTTCAGGGTAGGCAATTTATTTTAGATTATTTCTCTCTGATTTTAGATTAAGCCATTTTTCATGTTGATTTTAGATTAAGTTTTTTTTATCTCATCCGGCTATTACCGGTGCATGCATCCATGACGCTGCACTGTACCTGTTGAGCTATCGCCATGCCATGCGAAATATTACACTGAAGAGTTGTCTTGCCGTGATGTCCATATGTCCGAATGGAACCAAAACCGTCCGATTTTAATCGAACGGTTTTTGGTTACATTCGGAAAGATTCACGGCCGTGAATCTAAAAGTCACGGCCGTGAATAACGACTCATTCCGCATAATGACTTTTTATTATTTGCCATCTTTGCCACAATAGACACTCACGGGGGGGTGGCTGCTGTCGCGGGTTACTCCATTTGCTGTCCGCGTGACAGCGAGTATCGCACTCATACGTTTTCCAGTGTCGGCTTTTACAGAATCGTGACCGTTTTTGCAATTCCTGTCCGTTTTTGCAGTTCTTAACAGTGTCGACAACAAATATGCACGCCAAAAACACAAGCATAACTAGCATAACAAAAATCTGCTTGAAAAAAAGTAAGTAACTTGAAGCCTTGAGCTTCAAGTTACTGAAATATATGTATCTTGGCAGTATGTGTGCCAAGTTTCGTGCTCTAGGACGCACGGGAAGCCCTCGGCTGTTTGGCATCTTTGGGTTTGGGTGTCACGTTCGAACCCAAACCCAAAACATCTGCCTTAGAAATAGATTGCGCGTTTCGCGCACAAGTAAGTAACTTGAAGCCTTGAGCTTCTGGTAACTTAAATATGTGTACCATGGTAGCATTCGTGCCAAGTTTCGTGCGTTAGGACGCACGGGAAGCCCTCGGCTGTTTGGCATCTTTGGGTTTGGGTGTCACGTTCGAACCCAAACCCAAAACATCTGCCTTAGAAATAGTTTGCGCGTTTCGCGCACAAGTAACTTGAAGCCTTGAGCTTCTG
>LGRX02004644.1:0-45964 GCA_001247695.2 Cymbomonas tetramitiformis | reverse complement strand
AGTATGCATGCTAACGACGTACTAATACGTGATAACGACATGTTAACGAATGATAACAATGTATGCTAACGACATATTAACACAACGTTAGCATGTCATTAGCATGTCGTTAGCATGTATGCTAACTGGAATTTATATGCTAACTACATGCTAACGACATACTACCGATATGTGCTAACGGCACACTAACGCAACGTTAGCATGGCGTTAGCACGCTCTTAGTACGTCTTTGGTAAACATACTAACGACATCATAACAGCATGTTAACGGCATACTACGGACATGCTAACAATGGCAAGCCAAGTGACAGTTTAGTATGCCAATATGATGTCCATAGCATTGCATTAGCATGTTTTTAGCATGATATGTCCATGCTAACGCAACCATTATAAACGCATACTAAAGACATGCTATGGACGTGCTACGTGGATACTAACACTGATATGATAACTTATGTTAGCATGTTCATATAGTGCCATTAGCATGCCTTTAGCATGCTATGCTCGTACTAACAAGTACATACTAAACGCATACTATCGACATGCTATTTACATGTTAACGATACTAGACTAACGACATGCTATGGACGTCCTACATACATACTAACGCCGATATGATAACTGATGTTAGCATGTCCATATGATGTCATTAGTATGCCTTTAGCATGCTATGCTCGTGCTAATGATTACGTACCAAACGCATACTATCGACATGCTATTGACATGCTAACGATACTACACAAACGACATACTAATGGCATGCTAACACCGGTGTTAGCATGCACTACACGCATGACACACGCGTATACGCGGGGAACAAAGTTGTGACCAGCATGCTCAACTAAGCAGGTTTGTACACAGGAAAGCAAGTGAAGACTATTAGCAATACAAACTGAATAAAAAAAGGTATCAATACAGACCATGGTCGATAAAGACCTTGGCCAATGTTCAAGGTGTCCTATTCAAGTGTTCCTACTTTTTGCCATGAAAGGCGTTTGTAACCGCCCCTTTGCGGATGTAGGAGGCGTCAACTACTAGCGCCACCGGGTGCTTCTCCAGGACGGCGTCCTTTTTTCCGCGGAATGCGGCGTAAAAGAACTTTTCAAATGCCTTGGCCTCCTTGGAATCCTTGGTCTCCAAAAAGACCTCGGTTTTTTTAGGATTGTGCCCAAAGCAATATAGGCTTTCCCACCGAACTCGTCAACGCCGACGGTTCCGGTCCGGTGGTTCACTTTTTTCACCTGAGGAAAAACACGATTCAAGTTGATTGGCAAGCAAGAAAAAACAAGGGAAACCGTATCGCTGTAATAACATGCTATGGGCATACTAAAGACATGTTAAAGACGTACTAACTAATAAAAACTTACAGCGAGCAAGGGAAGAGTTTGCATACCTCTATGGCAAGGAAGAGGGGGGGAGCTTGAGGTCAGGGTCCTCCCAGTGCCTGACCGTCGCGGATAGGTCACATACGGTGACCTCTCCCGCGAGGAGCGGGACCTCCGCCTTGAGGGCCCCACTCGAGGTGAAATAGCATTCCTCACCAAGGGGGGGATCCACCGCCTCGTCGTCATCGGTTTTCCGGCAGAACACCCATACGTGTGTTCCAACCGGGTACCTCTTCACGAGGTCGGCGTGATCCTCTTGGTCACTTTCAGAAGGCTCCCCCCCTTCTCTTTTTTTCCATGCCTTGATCTTTTGGAGGGAGAGGCTACAACCGCTTGCTCCCCGCCCACCACCTCCTTGGTGGCCTCCTCCTTCTCCTCCTCCTCCTCCTCAGCCACAGTATGGCTGAGTTGCTTGACCCAATGGTCTAAAAGATAATCGCCTGCAAAAAAGTATTGACATATTCAGGTAGATATTACGTCGTTAATATGCTACGGACGTGATATCTAATTCATATTATGCTAAAGACACACTATTGGTATACTATGCACGTGCTAACGCGGACGTGCAACACGAAAGGTGAACCTGTGGCGTTATTATGACAGACGCAGTATGATAAAGTAGTGATAACGTAGTGCTAAGACAGTCCTAGGCGTTGCAAGAGGCAAGAAACTTACGTGCTTCCAGCAGCGTACCCTTGCCTTCCTCCCAATCCTTGGGAAGAGACAGGGTCTCGATCCCTGCTGCTTTGAAGGCGGCGATTTTCGCCTTCTCAGTGGGCTCCGATATTTTTAGCCCTTCCGCCCCGTCGACCTTGGAATACGGGTGGTTGGGACACGGCTTATGTACCCATTCCTTCCCCTCCTTCAACCATCGCCCATATTTCCACGCGGTGCGGAAGTTATTTATGTCCGCGCGGACTTTGCCCTGAATATATGGAACGATTGTGGGGTCGGAGGCGGGATCGAAACCCGCCTCCTTCGCGATAGTGGGGACCAATTTTGGGTAGAGGTCGGGTTGGGCGCCCACTAGGACCACCGGATTCCAATCCTTCGTGGCCACTGCGCGCGCAAAGGAAGAACAACAAGTTAATTAACGAATAACCCACAAGAAAACAAGGAAAACGCGACTACAAGCGAGGTGCGTTCCTCAATGGGCGGGTCTATACCGATCACTTTCCTAATTGCGGTCCGCACCGCCCGCTCGTGGGGTTGGACAATCCCACGGACGCGCGTGACCGCTCCTTCTCTCCCCTTCCTTTTTTTCGTGGAGGCCAATCGTTTGAAGTTCCCCGCAGGTTTTGCGGCTTTGGCGGGGGCGGCGGCGCAATCGGGTGCGGAGTCTTTCGCCCTATGCCATGTTACATATTGGAGCAACCCCGCAAGGGATTGCTCCTCCCCCATGCTTGCGCATAGGTCTTCGTATGCCTCGCGCTCATCTTTGGTTGGGTGACTCATTTTTTCTTTGTTGTACCTAAAGGGCTGCGCTGGAAGAACGAACTGTAAGAACTTGTTGTACGAACTGTATCCCTTAGAGAGGAGTCCTTGGCGGCGTTAAGGTGCGTATAGTGCGACAGTAGCATGTACTTAGCACTAGCCGTTTGCGTGTTTGGAGGAATATCGTTATCGTCTATCGCACTTAGCCGTTTGCGTGTTCGGAATTTTGAATTCCGATGTCTTTCTACTGTGCGATTTTGACCATCGCTGATCGTATCGTAATCTTCAATACTTCATCACCTACACCGATGTCACGACGTCACGCTCAATTTCTTTTTTTAATTTTCGCCTTCACTCGCGTCATCGTCTATCCTTTCGCCAATTGATTTATTGCGCCATCGTCTCGGAATGCCCATCTTTATGGTCACGTGGTCGAGTGGACATGATGTGTGCTTCTGCGCGTGAGGTCACTGGATCGATTCCCCCTGAAAATTTTCAGTTTATGTTAGAGTACCATGCGTCCAGCATGCATATGTCTATGTGTGCGTGACGCACACGCACACGTACGTATACAACTTTCCCAGAGTTTGTGTATATCAACGTGATGTCATGGTGGGAGGGGGGTCGATAAAAATTCATGGGTGACAAATCACAAGGCCAATAACCACTTCGCACCTCTGCCTAAGTGCAGGCTCAAGCCACTAGCTACCTTGCGCCTATAGAGCCTACCCCTATGGATATGTGTACAGGACAGTGGGCGGCAAAATTTATTCCGGAGATTTATGCCCCCCCAGTGTAAGGGGTGTCCCACCCCCCATCGCCCGTCGCCCCAAAACCCCAAACAAAGCCGAACCCCTGCCGGTTCCCTGGCGGGAACTTTGCGGGTGCTTATATGTACGTCCTCCGAGTGCACTACCCGACTTATGGGAGAAGGGTTATCGCATCCAAGTCATGTGCGCGGGAGGAGGAAAATAAACATGATGGCCGATTTATGCTACAGATAGTAGTCAGGGTGTCATTTCCAGCAACGCCTGACCCAGTGGTAGGCTGATTTTGAGCCCATGTAGGGGCAGATTTTCGGCTCGTATGTTGGCCGACTTTGAGCCCATACAGGGGCAAATTGTCGGCACATATAATAGTCACAGTACTTTAGTTTGAGCGCCCATATAGGGGCAGGTTTTCAGCTCGATATATGGTACCAACACACACACATCAACAACACAAAATATATTGCCAGACTGCAAAATTCATGCATTCAACAAACAAACAAAGGAAAATTTAAAAGAACTAATCCATTTCTCCAAAATATCAACATGAAATAGTTACAAAAGTTAAAAGAAATAATTCCCAGACCCAAAAAATAAACTTTTGAAAACGGACTTTGTTTCGGCCTAAAAATAAATCTTCAAAAATAATAATGCAAGCACCGTATAGACGCCGGTGCGTGCAGGCGCAGAAACATCCGGGAAAGCTGGTTAGCAAACTTCGAATATGGAAAAGAACTGCATGGGATAAAGTTATAAAACACGCAAAAGAAACGACTACTGCCTGTCGAAGTAGGTATAGCAGCTTCGTATTTCCCATTCAAAATGGTATGCAGCGTGTATACAAGTACGGTACCCCCTCTAAATTACGTCCATTGCTGGAAAACGGTAAAGGGCTAGGCATGCAAGTGATCACATTCAGCCTGTAGATCACTTGCACATTCAGGAGCTAGCACAGTACTAGTCGCGATCGCAACATGCAAACATCTCTTCTACAATCAATTAGTACCTCACTAGTGGCATTTATCCATCAGAAACACGACGGCATATCAATATCACAAACATCCGATTTTGATAATCAAGTTGGCAGAATCTTATATTTTTTGCAATGCTCCAAGCAATGACAAATAATCCACGAGCTGGATCAGTATCAAACAATGATAATTCAAGCTGACATTTGACAGAAGAACAGCCTGAGGAAACATGAAAAATTGTTGAAAAATCGAATGAGAAACCACGGTACATAGCAACACCTTTCTCCTGACATACGCTCACATGCAACCAGGACTGCTATGCTTGATAAATGTGGTGAACATGTTCTAAAATTAAAATTATGCTGATAATTACACCACTACACGATATTTCGCTCATCTGAAATATCCTTAACTTTTCATTTAAACAAACAAAACGAGTCAACGCAGGCACTTTGTGCTTTCGCTCAAATTTCTGGAGACTTTCCGTATCCCCAGGCCAGTATTTGTGCCAATTATTCTGCATGCAGCTGGGTGGGAATATCCTGACGTCAAGACAAATCCAATACCACCAATAAGGCATTTGCACACGACACAATCACTCACATCTAACGGAGCAGATAAAGCTGCGATCAATAGGAATGCACATACACCTCGACGTAGATCAGCATGACCCTACATTAATAACAGCAGAGAACGCCAAGAAAAGCAAGGCATGCAGGGACCAATAGGCGAATTAAGTTGTATGCTCCACACAATGAGGCTGGCAATGAAATTCCTTTCACGGAATGCAGCGTCTCTGCTTCACCACTACGGAGCAAGGAGGAATCACATGAGCAGCCATAGCGATCAGAAGATGGGTAGAGGTTTCTTGAAGGGCAAGGTAGGGCACTGACAGCTTGCAGAGGGATCTTCTTTTCGAGCCGCCAGCCTTTTCTAACAGCGGGCTTCCTCTTCTCGCCAGCCCAGCAGCCCTGCAATCCGATTGGTCACAATCAGCCCAGCAGCCCTGCAGTCACATTGTGCTTCCTGACATCATGAGGAAAAACGATAGGGGTCGCAAGGGTTGACCTATCTGATGTCACGGCAGTATATGGATGCAAATGCCACACTCAAGGCCGTGCCGTGCTTGTGGAGGGTGGAGACGGCGCGGTGCGCCAGATATGGCAGAGGCGGACCTTGCGCTGGCAGCAGTCCAATAAAGAAGTGAATCGGGGAGACACAGCCTCCGTCATCCGCTTCGCGTGGGACCTGCTGCTGGTGACTGATGGAGGGCCGTCTCTGCGTGGTGTTGCCGAGGAGGGCTTGCTGCTGCGTGCTGAGCTGGGGATGAGGTGGGATACGCCAGGGGAAGGCCCCTTGTTCTTTGACGAGACCCCCCCGGAGGCCAAGCTTGCGCTCACAGCGCCACTGCTCCCCCCAGATGCCATGCCTCGGGCGCGCTTTGGCTTCCCTGCTGCCACAAGGCACCCTCCTGCCTTCTTCTCGGCGATTGCCGCCACTACTGAGGGGCCCTACTCACACATTAAGCGGCGTGAAGCACACCAAAAAGCCAAATCCGGGGAAACCATCCGCTGATTCTGGATAAACCAGTAGGCGCATGCTGAATGATGTAACACCACACAAGCACACCAACGGATGAGAGGACGCGTCACCTGTCCGGGACGGCCGCACAGGGGATCCCCCCGTGGACTCTTGCTTCGGCGTGGGCAAAGAGCCGGTCTCCACCTCCCGGCGGGGTAAGTTGGCGTTCACCTCCCCCATTGCTGGGATGACACACGCACGCAGGCCATCAATCACGGTGCGCCGAAGGAGCTCGTCACCAGTTGCGCAGGGAGAGGCCCTCAGGCGAAGGCCCGCAGCCATCTTGTATGTCCAGGTGCCGCGGTGTCCCCACCCGCGAGCACGCATTTCCGAGCCAGCACGATTCTTGCGCCACTGCGTCGGTGCCAGATCTTGCACGCGCCCTACGCAAGCTGCTGCTGCTGTGGAGGATTTCCCACTGGCAGAGGGTGCAAGGCCTCTTCTCTCTCACACTCGCGCGCAATCACGGGAGTCCCTCAGCACTTCTTACGGCCCGGGGAAAGAGGGGTGCTCGGCGTCACAGGGGTGGGGGTGGGTGAGGAGGGTGCTCACGGGTGGGGCCAAGCCCTGTGAGCATGCTGAGCGGGATTCCAGCGGCAACGGCAGCGTCCCTAATTGCTGCCAGGCTGTCTGCGCTGTCACAGCTGCCACAGAGCACCGCACATTCCCACACTTGTGCCGCAGACTTAATTTGACTGGGCAGTCTTCGGCTACGAAGCCTCATTGTACCCACCCATCCCATGAAGGCGGAGGATGCCCTCGTTGCTTGGCCAGCGAGCAATTGTTGGCAGTAAGGGATGGAAAGGGTGGGATGGACAGGGGGCTGGAAACACACTTAAGGAGGGCAGCTCTGACACATCAGCCGGGGTGTCAGGGGGGGTGTCAGGGGCGTGGTTGACACCTGGACCCCAGCGGCTCTTCAAATCCTGGGAGCCTGCGGTGCCTCTCCATGAGGGTCGGATTCGGCCGAAGATCTTTTGGAGGATCATGTTCGGCGGACACAGGATGCTCAGCCGAGGCCTCTGGCGAGGGGTGCGCGACCTCGCTTTGGATCCGTGCCCAGCTCTCACCTGCGAGGAGCGCAGGGGACAGATCAGCCGAAGGTGGACCCCTTACCACGGGGGTCACCAGCGTCACACGGATCCCTGTCTGACAAGTCGTGGATGTACTGCAAACATCCTTTATGAGGGAGCTGGACAAGTGCGCCCAGCCGCCGCTTCGTCTGACTGGGATGTATCGACCAACCGGGTGGGGGTGGGGGGCGCACCTTCTCTGCCCTCGGCACGTGGGGAATGCGGCGTTGGTAATTGTGGCGGCGGCTGGGAGAACTGCTTCGGCAGCGGCTGAGAGAGCTGAAGGGGTGTCGGGTTCGAGGATGGGTTGTGAAGTGTGGAAACACTTTGATGCTGCTGCGGAGGGGCGAGGGACGAATGCTGGGAGGCATGCACCGATTGTGATGGCAGATTGGGAGCCCCCTCAGCTTCCAGCAGAACCGCCTGTCCTGTGGACGCCACCGGCTCTGGGCATGCATCCCCCACCCGCTCCACCCTTTGAGCGCAATGGGGGTGATGGAGTGAGATTGGAGTCTCGTTTCGGAACTCCCAACTCCGAGAGGCAAAACCGATACCCCACTCACAAATATGCTCCGCGTTTTTTGAGGAGACTGGCGCAGGGCTGCTGGCAAAGGCTGCACGGATCCTGGATTTGGCCGCTGCATCGGCGTTCCTGCGACAGACAAGAGCAGCGGGTCGCGTGTTCCTCCGAGATCCCGAGCGGCTGATACCCATGGACGCCACGTGGAGCACCCAAACATGTGCGTGCTGCATTCAAGTAAAAATGATGCTGGCGGCGAAGAAGGGGGGCGACGTCAACAGTGACTTCTCACCTGTGGGGTATGCGTGGGGCTGCTGCACTACCGAGGTGCTGAACTCCCCGGTCGAGCCGTGGGTGACCTGGATGCTGCCGGAGGGCAAAACGTCCTGCCTGGAGTTATGAGGCAGCTGTGGGCTGGGGCGAGAGACGGGTGCTGGCGGTTGGGATGTAGAGGGCTGCGCCGCGCTATTCTGCAGCGGAAATCTTTGCGGCACACGGTCCTGAGGGGCAGTGTTGGCAGGGTCCACAAGAGGGGGTGGAAGGTGCTGTGGGGGCGGCGGCAGGGCTATCCCTTGAGAGCCCGCCAGGGGAGGGCTTACATCGGAGGGCACGGGGTTGGGTTGGGAGTGCCGCTGTGGACCCTGCTGACGGAGCTGTGCCGCGCTTGGACGGCCCGCAGCCGCCCATATCCCACCGGCGCGTGCCGGATCGGCTGTTAACGTATCCATGGATCCCGCTAGATTGTCCTCCATCTGTACCTGGAGCTGCCACACGCATCCGGGCCATCCTATCAGCATCCCGTTTGACATTCAGCTCACGCCCATGTGTCTTATCCTTGGACCGATTCCTTTGTCACCATATAGCCACAGAAGATCGGCACTATGTACACTCACCGGGGATCAAAGTATTCAGCAAACACTTTGGGACACTCATCCGGATTTTTTTAAGCTGGCGTAGACCTCTAACCGGTTTCAACCGTGACGATATAAAATGGTTTAAACCCGGTGAAATCCCGACCGATGCTCCCTCGAATACTGCCGCGAACTGTTCCATAGGTCCATACGTGAATGACACTAGGTGTGTGACGCTACATGCGACTGTTATTTCGTCGGCTAAGTTCTCCTGCCGGGTTATTTCTCAACGATTCCTCTTCACCAAATTTGTATTTCACCCATGCCACCATTAGGGGCGTAGAACCCCGAGGTCTGCATCACGAGGCCCTTAAGTATGATACTCCGTAACTGGTCTTAACCGCGGCGATCAACAATGGCTTGAACCGGGGTATGAACCGCAGGTGCCCCGGGTTTATGCCGGCCATCGGGATTTTTCGGAGCTCACGAGTGGAGAAGGGGACCCCCTAAGCCTCACCGGGCCACCTGAGTGCCTCTGCGACCGCACTGCCCATGCACACAAGTTGTGCCTCTGAAGACGGTACACCTCTACCCCCCCAGCTATCTCCCCTCGACCAAGCCTCTGCTCAGAACCACCGCCCTGCCCGTTGCCTGCCCCAAAGCCTGCTCTCAAGAGAGCTCGTCCGCCCAGCACACCATCGGTGTTCCACAGGGCTGTCTCAAGGGCCTGAGAATGATAGACCGAACTGCTTCCTCCTGACCTTGCGCGCCCACCACCGATCTGTGCTTGCATGCCCCCATCACCAACTCAATGGGACCGAAGCCCTTGCGCTGGGCACTCCGCGAGCAAGCTGCTGTCCTGAGTGATGCGCTCCACACTTGCATTGCAGCTGTCGTGCTGCTGAGGGTGACCATCCACATCTCCCTCAGCGCCCACACCAGTTTCCCCCACGGCAACCGCCCCCTCAAAAAGGTGTACCACCCGTTGTGTGTGCGCGCGCGCCGGTCAGACATGTTGGTCCACTCCACGCCAAGGAGCCGCGCGCGCCGCAGGGGGGGGGCAGAGAGGCACACCATGCAATGCTGCAGGGCCCTGTGCCGCAGCGACTGCCTCGCGTATTTTCGGCGGAGGGAGTCGTGACGGTGCCGGAGCATGGTCAGTTCGTCGCTCTGCGTCTTCAGAGTCTCCATCACCACGCCCATCACGTCCTGCGCTCCCATCACACCCGCACCCCCCATTGCCAGGCCGCGTCACCCATTTATACAGGGCGGCCGCAAGCGGGCCGCCGTGTTGACCGCCCAGCTACAGCATGAAAGGCCAGGGCTTGCTCGGCTCACCTCGCCGCCGCGGCTAGTGACTGCTCCCCCGCTCTCGCAGCTCTCGCTGATGATTGGCTGAGAGGGGGCCAAATCCGACTGCAGTTGAGGGGCATCGGGCGGCTGTGGTGGAAGTTGCTCTTGCTGCCAGCACCGTCCAGCCAGGATGTCTGCTCACAGCGCCCCCCCGAAAAGGCTTTCCACGTATCCCCTCAAGCAGCGCGCTGTTGTGCTGAGGCACTTCACTTCCGGGGAGCAACCTCCATGACTCCTCAACCCCCACTCGCTTAATCACGGCAGCCGCCCTAGAAGATACCACATCCGACCTACCGGTGCACGCCATAGCAACCGGCCGCGTTTGACCATGCATTATCTCCGATGGACACCGACCCGTCACCCATTGCTATTCTCATCCTGGCAGTGCCTCCCCCCTGAGACCCCCGATTCACATCCTGGCAGTGCCTCCCCTGAGACCCCCTATTCACATCCTGGCAGTGCCTCCCTGAGACCCCCTATTCACATCCTGGCAGTGCCTCCCCCATGAGAGACCCCCCTATTCACATCCTGACAGTGCCTCCCATAGGCATAGGGATAGGTTAGAGGGAACATAAAGTAAACAGTTCTTCACTCTATTTCAGTTAGACAATATGAACACACGAAACAAGCTAAAGGAAAAAACGAAAGTTGCTGAAACTATTATGCTTGACCGATGCAGTTGTTGCAAACCTGACTCGGATGAGGAGGACGATACTAACTTACTAATCCCTTCCCCACCACCCTGCGATCCCTTCTGCCGACACCTATCTGCGGAATCGCCCAAGCTTCCCGATGGGGGCGACGCATTGACGTGCTGGGAGTGTGAAATGAAAGTATGCTACTTCGGTTGGTATTTCAACAAAGGTAATGCGAAAGGCAGTGTGCACGTGTTTGATATCAAAGGTTTCAAAGACAAGGATATGATATTGTGCGATGACTGCACTGAATACCTGGGTTATCACGTGAACCGCGGTGTAAAGGTAGTACCGCCATTCAACAAAGAGGAAACAAGCAAATAGAATAGCAAGATATAAACAAACAGACAACATAACTATTATTATAATAGCTATTGTATACTTGTTTCGTGTTTGCTCTAATTGGCTAATTTAGGGCGTTTATTCGCCTCAGCGACAACACCTGCGATGTTACCTGCTGCTTCTGCGATTTGTTTGAGTAGTCCTGGTTTTTCCACAGGCTCTTCCACTGTAGCGTCTTTTTCCTCTTCCTCTTCACGATTGGAGTTCCGATGAAGTCTGTTTAGAGTCTTCTGGGTTGGGTGGGTAGGGAAGGCAAAAGAACAGAGCTGCGGATTCCCACGGGCGGAACTCCTAAATACTGTCGTGTGTAAAGCCTTTAGATCTAACTCAGCTGCTGATTTTGATCTAACGGCTCAGGAAACTCTGATCGATCTACCGGCACAGAAACCTCTAAAATTCCGCAGGCTCCAATTTAACCATTTCTTTTGCTCTTCACATCTCATTGCCATGTAACAGAGATCATTAGGCACACTGCTCTGTGCCAGGCTGCCGCTGCTGCTGCTGTCGCCATCTCGGAGTGGTCCATCCGAAGTACTTCTCCATGTGCTCGTCGGGAACAGCTGCCGGGTCAATGTAGGAGTGGATGGCAGAGGACAACTGAGACCAGGCGCCCAGGAAGCAGCACTTCTCAAGCGCCGCGCCCACAGCCCTGGCACAGGTACAAGCCCCCTTGCGGGTGCTGTGGCCAGAGAAGTGTCCCCCTTCCGGAGGGACACACCCAAGCCTCCCCAATGCCAAATGCACCCAGCCATTAGCTTGCGCCGACTGGAGCTTTCCTTGCTCCCACGGCAGCCTCCAGTAGCTGCCCTGCACTTCCGAGCCCGTCACCGGGCGATGCCCCCAACAAGCATCCCGCACCTGCTGCCAGTGCTGCAGGAGCTGCACAAGCCCCGCCACCCCCGTTGCGGGGATGGTGAGCCTCCTCCTGAGGCGCACGTGCCCCCTGCCACGGAGATGTCCTCACCTGTGATGCTGATGCGCTCCCTGCGCATGGAGACGCCCGTCTCTGGCCGGCCGAAGGTGACGAAGGCAAACACCACGTAGGTGCACGCCCTGAGCAGCTCCGTAGCTGCCCGGCCCACCGGCTCCAGCCCCAACCCGTGTGCATGCACCGCCGAGACATGCCTGGCAGGCAGCCAGGTCCGCACCGTCTGCTCCTCACCCGCGGCTTCAGCCGCCTGCACCTGGAGGCGGGCCATGCCCTTCACTGCTCTGGAGATCGCCCGGCCCCTGGCAGGCCCGGGGAACCCCATGTCCTCGTGGTAGTTGTTGATGGCGGATAGGTAGGGCTGCATGTTGGACGCCTGCACCGTGCCCTTGTCCAGCATGTGAGCAATGTACAGCCTCACCGTGGCCCCCGTTGCCGGAAGCCACTGTCTGCCCTCCGCCTCACAGAACGCCATGAAGGCCCGAGCCTTCGGCCGGTAGTTGCCCACCGTCTTGCCGCCCAATGTTGCCCCCTGCATCTGCACTGCCAGCTCAGTGAGGGAGCTGTCCCCCAGCTCTCCTCTCCAGCGCTCCTGAAGCGCCGCATCCCAGCCAGTCACCTCCTGCACCGCTGCCGGGAGCACCTCATACCTCTCCTTGCTCATGTCCAGGTCCTCCTTGTCACCATCCTCGTAGGCAATGTGGGTTAGGCCGTCCGACCCCGTGTCACCCACGGTGCCGGTGTACCAGGCATCATCCTGGGGCCAGTACACCTTCACCTTGAGGCCACTCGCCAGCCCCGCCTGCGGCGCCTGCCCGGCTGCCCGCCTCCCATCCTGCAGGTAATGGCTCACCGGGAGGCGGAGATGCGGAACATGATGCCGTCCCAGCTTGAGGCCCCGAGCAGCTCGGACCCTCCCAGCCGGCTGGGAGTAAAGAGGTCCCTGCCCCGGGGCAAGATCACCACCTCGTCGGCCATGGCCTCCAGCTGCTGGAACCACATCTGCCCCGGCCAGTAGGGCGCCACCACCGTGGCGGCGCACTTCTCCTCCCGCAGCTTGTGCGCCACCTCGTCGAGGAGGGACCACGGGGGGTTGACCCAATTGACCTCTCCTAGCCAGGAAAAGGCCAAAGAGTCCACGCCCTCGCACCCCGGGTCGTGCCACTGTGCGTAGTAGCGCGGCAGCTGGGCGGAGAGCTCCGAGGCAAAGCGGTCCACGGTGTGCTGGTGCCATTCCCGCTCCGCCCACTGAAACCACCTGCGGTTCAGCCGCCAGTCGTCCAGGTCCCGGTCCCGAGACAAGCGGTCGGCCCACTCGTTTGCCTCGCTTCTGATGTACCTCGATGTCGTTTAAGTCCAGCAGGATCCACAGGCGCCGCATCCGCCGCATCAGCTCCGGGTTGCGCGACGTGAAGTGCGAGAGCATGGCCACCACCACCTGGTTGTCGCAGTAGAGGCGCACCACCTTGCCGGTGAGCTCTCTCAGGAAGGATTGCACCGTCTTGTACACGGCCTCCAACTCCAGGTGCGTGATGTGTAGATGCCGTAGCTCGTCGGACCAGAATCCTCTTGCCGCGTGCTTGAGGTTCAGCACCCCGCCCCATGCGAACAGAGACGCGTCGGTGTGCACCTTCGCTCTCGTGGGGTTGCGCCAGATCTTGCGACTGTTCCACCGGCTCTGAGCCGGCAGCCTGAGCCACCACTCGATGTCGCTCCACGCCTGCCGTGTGAGCTTCACCTTCGCGCCCCATCCCCGCCTCGTGGAGAGCACGAAGTGGAGCTCCCTGAGATACAATCTCGCCGGAGGGACTGCCAGATACACAGACTGGCAGCCCCGTGAACGCTGCCAGCTTCCGAGCTGGGAGCCACCTCCGCTGTCGCGACGCCTCGCTGAGAAGCGCCTTGGACTGCAGGTGAATCTTCTGCAGCCTCGCCGGTGTCACGCGGAACTGTCCCGCCTTGAGGTCCACCTCGAGCCCGAGGTGCTCCACCAGCTGCGCCGGCTCCCATTGCCCCTGTTTCTCGTTGCGCGACAATCCGAGTCTCACCAAGACCCGAGATGTCAGCTCGCGCGCCCTGAGCGCCTCGATCCTGCTGCTTAGCAGCAACAGGAAGTCGTCCATGTAAGGGAGCACCCGCGCCCCCTGCTGATGCTCCTCGCGGCCACATCCTCCAGCTCGTCTGCGAACTGCCCAACGTCGCCGCACCTTGCTTCCGCTTTGCAGCTTCCGCACTCCCCGCCGATCCTCTGCGGATCTCGGAGAACGAAGGCACTCCACGAGCACCTTCATGACCTTGACGAAGATTCGTGGCGAGTCGTTCCAGCCGAAGGGAAGGGCGCCGCACTGGAATAATTCCCCCCGCACGTCGAACTGCATGTACTCCTGGAAGGCGGGGTCGATCCCCACGACGTGGTAACCGTCCTGGAGGTCGAAGCTGAAGCACCAGTCGTTCGGCTTGGCGAGCCGACGCAGCTTCTTCAGCGTCTCCATCTTGCAGCGAGATTTTACGCAGTGAGCGTTCAACCAGCGGAAGTCCATCACTAGACGCCACTTGTTCGTCCCCGGCTTCGGCACCAGGAACACTCGGGATACGTGTCGCCGCCTCCTCGCTCGCACCCATGCGCCCGTTCTGAGACACCGCTCGGTCTCTGCGGCCATCCACTCCAGCTGCGGAGGGGTGGCGTCGCCCAACGACACTCCGTGATCGAAAGGCAGAGGCGCCTTGTCGACCCATCGCATCCTTGCCCCTTTGCTGATCCACTGCATCACCTCTGAGTTCGCGCCAGCTGCGCGCCATGCCCCCCTTCTGCTCCGCACCCTTTCCTGCAGGGTGGGCTCTTTCCGTTGAACGCCCCGAGGGGCGGAAGGCGTCCAACCTTTCCGTGATCGGAAAGTTAGGTCTGGGCTTGGGCGCCTCGCCCAAGCCCTGACCCTTTACCTCCCTTGCCGCTGCCGCGGCCACCTTCACCTTTTCCAGCGCCTTTGCCCTTGCCTCCTTGACGGTCACGAAAAGTCGAAACTTTGGCGTTGGCCTTGGCGTGCGTGTTCATCACGGCCTTCGCCTTCGTGGTGTCGAATTCCTTCAACCACTTCGTGAGCACTGAGTCGCTCACCAACCCGTCGCTGCCTGCGTACACCTTCTCCTCGATGAAAGCCAACTTCGCCCGCAACGCCTCAGCTCCGCCGTGTGACGTTGCGTCAAACTCCATGCTCGCTCTGAGCTGCAACATGGTGTAACGATTGTTCAGGAGCGAAAAAACGCCCTTAAACGTGTTGTGCGCTGCGAAAACGCGCTCACTCAATTCCTCCACCGTTGGGGGATCCTTTTCATCTTGACACCAGTCCAGGGTCACCTCGGAAAACGCAATTGCATCGTGCATGTACGACAGCGCAGGGGCAAGCACCAACTGCTCGTAACGCATGGACGAGTTGGTGCGTTTGGAGAGGGCGTCGTAGGTCTTGTCGTTGTACAGGTCGTACATCTGCGGCATGTCAGTCTCCAGTGTCGCAGGTCTCGCAGGGAACGGATTCCCTTCAATGTGTGGGACATACGGGAGCTTTTTTAATGCCTCCAACTCCGCGTCTCCGCTCTGAGCGGAACCACCAGCCTGCGAAACGGCTTTCGCTGCCGCCTCCTCCGCGACTTCAACTCTCGCTGCGAGAGTCTCCATCTGCTTCATCATTTCGCCCTGTTGCTCCAACAGGACTTCCATCCCGGACTTCGCAACCGGTTGTCCAGCCGCGCCAGCATTGTTCTCCGATGCGCCTTGCTCACCTTCTTGATCGCTCATTGTAGTAAGTCGTCAAGGGTTTAAACTTCCACAATAACGTTAAAATGTGGGGTAAAAGTTTTTGCAGTGTGCCGCACTAAGAATTTCTCCGCGAGGAAAAATTTCTTGTGAAGTTCTTTTGCGAAGGCAAAAGGACAGAGCTGCGGATTCCCACGGGCGGAACTCCTAAATACTGTCGTGTGTAAAGCCTTTAGATCTAACTCAGCTGCTGATTTTGATCTAACGGCTCAGGAAACTCTGATCGATCTACCGGCACAGAAACCTCCAAAATTCCGCAGGCTCCAATTTAACCATAATAGTTATGTTGTCTGTTTGTTTATATCCTGCTATTCTATTTGCTTGTTTCCTCTTTGCTGAATGGTGGTACTACCTTTACACCGCGTTTCACGTGATAACCCAGGTATTCAGTGCAGTCATCGCACAATATCATATCCTTGTCTTTTAAACCTTTGATATCAAACACGTGCACACTGCTTTTCGCATTACCTTTGTTGAAATAAAAACAAAAGTAGCATACTTTCATTTCACACTCCCAGCACGTTAATGCGTCGCCCCCATCGGGAAGCTTGGGCGATTCCGCAGATAGGTATCGGCAGAAGGGATCGCGGGGTGGTGGGGAAGGGATTAGTAAGTTAGTTTCGTCCTCCTCATCCGAGTCAGGTTTGCAACAACTGCATCGGTCAAGCATAAAGTTTCAGCAACTTTCGTTTTTTCCTTTAGCTTGTTTCGTGTGTTCATATTGTCTAACTGAAATAGAGTGAAGAACTGTTTACTTTATGTTCCCTCTAACCTATCTCCGATGGACACCGACCTGTCACCCATTGCTATTCACATCCTGGCAGTGCCTCCCCCCTGAGACCCCCCCGATTCCTACTTGTAGCACTTCTCATCCTCAACAGCCTGAATGCCTCTGGGAGAGCGCAAGAGAAGAGCAGAGAAGAGAAGCGAAGAGAAGAGGAGGGAGCTGGGTCAGGGATGGGGAGGAGGCGAAGCAGTCGTGAGAGAGACCTTGCACCGAGCTGCCAGGGCCGACATCCTGCTGCCGCGGGTCACCGTAGAGCAGCCGTTCAGAGTCTTCGCGGAGTCCTGAGGCCTGGTGCTGCAGCCCCAGGCTGTCGGCCCCAGAGTCCAGCTCCTCGTCCTGAGGGAACGCACAGCACCCCTCCCCCTTCACACCATGATTCCACCTTGCCACGCGCCTGGACGTGACAAAGGGCAAGCTGCATGCACGCCCTTCTTGCGATGCGGCAAGCAACTGCCCGCGATGAAAGAGGAGTCGTTGGGGTAAAGGTTGACGGGCAGCCTGCGAAGTGCGACAGACTGCCCAATGCGCGTGGCGACACCCTGGAGACCGCTAACATTTGGCCTGCGAGCTGCTCCTCTCCTGCATGGGCATCATCCTCGGCTGCAGAGGACATGCATCGGAGTGGGGCGCCACGCCCAACCTGCCAATGGCTGGAGGAGGCCATGCTGATCTGGCTCTTCATGGCTGTCAGCTCTCTGTCCAGCCGGTCACGTTCCGTTCCTAGTTCGCAGCGCCACCCGCACTCCTCTCTCAGCTGCCACGTGCGCGTTCTACCATCAGACCTTGCAGCAGCAGCACAGATAATATTTTCTCAGCCCTGCACACGCATACAGTTCCACCATGCCAGCTCCGCCATGCCAGCTCCCCGATGCTCTAGCTGCAGGGGCATTCAGGAGGGGCATTTGGGGCGGCTCAGGTTGGAGCGATGCAGCTCTTCTGAGGGGCCTCGTCAGCCGGCAACCATCCCGCACCCACCCCCAAATGCCGGGATGTTGACGCAAAGGCAATGGAGCAGCCCCGGGCGGCGCACCCGAGGCTCTTCAGCCCGAACCAATTACAACGCACCTCGAGAGGCACGCCAATTTATGCCGGGCAATCAATGAGCACCGAAAACGGTTGCAGGCGCCACGTGGCGTGTTTGCCGCATGCTGGTTGCTTCACTACCGGTTTTTCACCAATTTGGCAGGCCAGGCGTCCCCGAGCAACAATTGTAGGCCGCGTCAGGAGTCACCATTGAGGTCCATGATGGTCCAGGGGGGCACTCAAGGGGTGGGATGGACACCTGCGCGCATCGCCTTTGCCTCGAGTTCTTTATTCAGTGCTAAAGTATCCCCGAGCTGCCTTCCCCCACCGTCCCTCCAAGCACATCCTTCAGCGCGCGCTTCCCGCAGGAGTCATCACCGGGACTGGGAAGCGCCCGAGGCGTCCTCTGGGTGACAGGAGTCTGTTTAGGTCATTCCACTGACACCCTGCTGCTCGGAGGTGCATCGCCTTGCAGATGTAAAGGCGTGTGATAAAGGCGAGTGGCTCCCTGAAATCGTGGCGAGCGGGTGGCCAGCGGGAGGCCATACGGCCGCTCCCTTGACGATGCGAAGAGCTGTGTGGCAGTGGTTGTTCGCGGGAATCGCACAGCCTCAAAAGGAAGATACTTTTCCCTGGGCGCGGACGCGGGTAGAATGTTGTTTAAATGTGTACATATTTATAGTACCTAATATTTAACTAGCTGGTCCAGTGGGGGGGAGGGGGGCAGGCCCTCCAACCCCCCAGTCAACTGGAGGGTCTCCGCCCCCCTACTCTCTCCCCGCTCTCCGCCATGAGTCCCCTCTTCCAGAGGTCGCATCAATACGTCCCGCGTCATGAGGATCGCACGCTTTGCGTGATGGGGAAGAAAGTATAATTATAGTTATAACGATCCATAGAAATCTCGGAAACATCCACGAATATACATTCATGCATAAGAGATGATTTATCTTACTAAATCGAAAATTGATTGGGGTTAAATTGTGAAACGGCGACCATAACATCCGAGAATCGAGAATCGAAAGTGGAGGTTCAGCTAAGCGATCATCGGCGATGCGCGGCGCGATGGAGTGGGGAGTCCCAGGAATTCGACAAATTTGGGGCAATTTCGGGGGTGCGCAAGGGGACGGCCAGGGGGGATTCCCAGGAATTCGGCAAAATTCAGGAGATTTCGGGGGTGTCCCAGGGGGCGACGTAAATCGTCACAAAGTGGACCGCACACATGGTCGCCAGATGCTTCCACCTGATCATTGAAGGCCTGCAGGATTTGTTCCGCGTTCGTCTTCCACTCCACTAACCTCTCCATCTCCTGCAGCGTGCCGAAAACTGCGCACTGATCAACCCTCGCCGCAGGCTTGTAGCCCCGGGCACTCTTCTGCGCCCGTAGTCTCCGCTGGCAGGCATCTGTCGAGCGCACGCACCTTCCGAAGCCGAGCGTCGTCCTCGTTGCATGGCGCCTGGTCAAATGCGGGTGACGTCTTTACAGCCATCTCCATGGCCTGCCCCCTTCGCACCCTCCGTCAGGTACGGCGACTTGAGCTCACTTTTAGCAGAATGATGTTCACAAAAATACTAACCGTTCAGGATCCCTGATGGATAGAAAAGCTGAGAATCACTTCAGCTCAAAATGTTCAAATTGGAGTGCAACAGAATTTTTGTGGTTTCAGATATTCAGAATCCGTGACTCCTGCTGCAGTAGAGCCGAATGACACATGTAGCTCCGTGACACAAACAGGATGTACAAGTAGCCACGAAGCGACACGCCTGTTCAGCTCTGTTCCTTTTGCTCTTGCAAACAAGAACTTCACGGGTACCTACGGTACTCTGTGAGGCACACTGCAAAATCTGATTTTGTAAGAATTTCTTCACCTGTTTCACCTGTAAACAGTAGAGTAGGTAGTGACAAGACCACTAGGTTGTACGACGGCGATCGAACGACGACGGGAGATCTAACAGCGAAGTCGCGGGGACGGCGTTTACGACTGCAAACGACGGCTTCACATCGGCTACGGCAGTACGATTGACTACACTGTGACTCCTTTGAGGGAGAAGAATGGCTGGAAATGCTAAGGGCAAGACTCCAGAGGATTTCCCTCCCCTCCCGGGGAAGCCAGACATCGGGCAGGCTTCCCCTTCCCCCGCAGCACCGTCCACACAGGACGTGCTGATGCAACAAATTCTGGTCATGCAAAAGCAGCAAGGGGAGCTGCTTGAAATGCAGAGGCAGCAGGCAGAGGAGCATCGCCTGCTGCGTGATGAGCTTCACCGACAAGCACTAATCAACGTGGAGTTGGAGGCGAAGGTGGCAGCGAAGCCTGGGACTTCGGACCCGGACACCGTAGCCAAGACCGCCGAGCAACTTCTGGAGAGAAGGAGGAAGCTGGCGCACGTGCCAGCAGCCTCAGTCAACCCGTTCCCGCCGCGGCCGGCTACGCTGACATCGAGAATGCCTCAGTTGTACGACCTGCACAGCAACAAGACGTACGACGCTCTCTCCAAGAAGTCCAACTCCTCAATGATGTACGAGTGCCTAGTTCTGGCTCCGGCGCTGTATTATTTGCACGACGTGGTGTACGAATGCAACGAGACATTGGACGTGAACGAGGGCTGCGATTTGTCGGGCAGCGAGTGGCTAAAACGTTTCCACGCAGTGACCAACTCTGTGCACGGCGTGTACGCGTTGTTGTGCAACAGGTGGACGATGCTGGAACTGCGCGGACAGCTGGAGCAGGAGCCTGGATCTTCACAGCGGGGAGGATCTGACGCTCTACGTGCTAAACTGCAGTTCGTGGAGGACAGAGTCTACCAGGCAGCGGACGGCGTGGTGGCGGACGAGGTGTTGCAGCAGTGGCTGAACAACTTCCACAAGAACCGCGGCAAGGCAATGCTGAGCCTTACGTCAAAAAATGCAGCGAGTGCGGAAACGCGGGTCGTGAATCCACGGGACCGAGACCAGCGCTGGAAGGAGAGCGATCGGCGTAAGAAGTACGAGGAGAAGGACGGTAAGAAGCCTACCGAAAAAGGCGGCAAGGGCCGGGGCGGAAAGCCCGCGGCCGATGTGTGATGTGCGTCCCGCCACCCCGTCCAGCGCAACAACCCCCTCCGGGCGCTGGGCGGGGGAAACTCACCGTGCAACAGCAGGTGAGACAGCGGAGGGGAGCATGGCGCGCGGCAGGCGCCAATTCCGAAGTGATGCAATGGATTACTCACGGGGTGAAGTTGAGGTGGAAGCGCGGGCCTCCGCCTCCGTTCGACCACGGTGTGTCACTGAGGGATGCTACGCGGCAGCAGCAGGTGTGGCTGGACGCGGAGAACGAAAGGCTGCTACAGAACGGTGCCTGGACGAGAGCGACGAGAAGATCTCATGTTTCTCGCGCTTTTTTAGTGCCGAAACCGGGTACGAACAAGTGGAGACTGGTGGTGGACTTCCGATGGCTGAACCAGTGGTGTCTGAAGAATCGCGTGAAGATGGAGACGCTGAAGAAACTAAGGAGACTGGCGAAACCGGGCGACTGGTGCTTCAGCTTCGACCACCAGGACGGTTTTCATGCGCTGGGGATCCACCCGGACTTTCAACGCTTCATGCAGTTCGACCTGCAAGGGGACCTGCTTCAATGTTCAGTGGTGCCGTTCGGGTGGAACGACGCTCCGAGGGTGTTCTGCAAGTTCGTACGCGTGATGGTGGAAGCTCTACGTTCTCCACAGGCAGCGGAAGATCGCAGAGAAATCAGGAGGCTGCGGGACGGTTCCGCAGTACGACAGCGATGGTCAGTCCGTCGCAGAGCAGGTGGTGCTGGCGAGAACGCGAACCGTCACCGCGGAATGCGAGTACTACCGTACATGGACGATTTTCTGGTGCTGGTCGACTCTCAGAGAGAAGGCTTTCTGCGTCGAGAAAAAGTTCAACTGGTGCTTCATCGACTAGGCCTACGGCGGAACGAGAAGAAAGGCCAATGGGAGCCTACACAGGTGGTGGAGCACCTCGGTTTGGAGGTGGACCTGAAGCTGGGACAATTCCGTGTAACAGAACGACGGGTACACAAAATCCACACCAGGGCGAAGGAGATCCTGTGCGACGCAGCGAGAAATCGGAGGTGGATTCCTGCCAGGAGACTGGCTTCCTTCACGGGACTCTGCCAATCCGTGTACTTGGCAGTACCAGCGGCGCGGCTCTACCTACGGGAGCTCTACTTCGTGCTGGCAGAGAAACGCAGCTGGGGAGCAAAGGTAAAGATCTCGCGTGCAGCTCGGGGGGACTTAGAATGGTGGTCCAGGCTGCCTGTGATGAGCAGGTGGAACGGGCGCAAGATCTGGAGATCCCCGACGAGAGCGAAGGTGCACACAGACTCTTCGATGATGGCCTGGGGAGGAGTGCTGAACCTGAAGTTCCCCGCGAGAGGTTTCTGGTCAGACGAGATGCGCAACTGGCACATCACACACCTGGAGCTGGAGGCCGTGTACAAGACCGTGCAGGCGTTCCTGACGGAGCTGGAGGGCAAGGTCGTACGACTCTACTGCGACAACCAGGCGGTGGTGGCGATGCTCTCGCACTTCACCTCCAGAAACCCGGACCTGATGAGGAGAATGAGGAGGCTCTGGCTGCTGCTGGATCTGCACGACATCGAGTTGCAGGCTCGTTACATCCGCAGCGAGGCCAACGTGTGGGCCGACAACCTTTCTCGCTGCGAGGATTTGGACGACTGGAGACTCAATCGAGACTGGTTCGTGTGGGCCAACAAGCAGTGGGGCCCCTACACAGTCGACCGGTTCGCTTCCGAGATCTCCGCGCAGCTTCCTCGGTACTACGCTGCGTGGAAGGACCCGAGGTGCGAAGGTGTGGACTCTCTGACGTACGACTGGCGGGGGGAGAACAATTGGGTGAACCCCCCGTGGGCGCTGCTGGACGAGGTGGCGCACAAGCTGCGGGAGGAGGGGGCCGCTGCTACGGTGGTGGCTCCGTACTGGCCGGGACAGTCCTGGTTCAGGGAGCTGGAGGCCCTGGCCACCGAGGTGGTGATCATGCCGCGGCGCAGGGACCTGTTCACTCCGAGCAGGCTGGGAGGGTCCGAGCTGCTCGGGCCCTCAAAGTGGGACGCTGTGATGTTCTTCATCGAGGCGCGCCCGTGAGTTACTACGCTGCTGAAGTTCGAAGGAGCTCTGCTTCGTGTACGACAGCAACCGAGGTGACCGTGGGCTCTAAAATCGAGGTGTTCTGGAAGAACGATGACTGCTTCTACCCGGGTGTGGTGAAGGAGTTCAACGAGGACGGGAAGGCGCACGTGCTGTACGACGACGGCGACGAGGAGACACTGGACTTGTCCGAGGAGAACTTCAAAATCATTAACAGCGTGTCGGAGCTGACGGACGAGGCAGCGGACGCGGACGGCGAGAACATCGAGAACAGCGGAGGCGACTACGAGGAGAACAAGCGCGGTGGTGTTGTACAAAACTTCCTCACGCGCTCACTCTGTGAGCGGTGGAGGAGTGAGTTGGGACAATCCCGGCTCACAGAACTGGCAGTGACAATGCAGAGAAAAGCACTGCTGGACACGACGATGAGCAACTACGGACCGAAGGCGCGGCGCTTCATTTTATTTTGTGAGCAGCACCAACGGCCGTGGCTGCCAGCATCGGAGGCGACTGTGTTGCTGTACATCGCCTCTCTGTTGAAGGACGGGGGCATCAAGTCAGCTTCCTTGCAGCCGTACCTGTCAGCCATCAACAACTACCACGAGGACCTGCGATTCCCTGGACCAGCGAAGGGTCGTGCTGTGACCCGAGCTGTGAAAGGAATGGCGACCATCCAGGCGGAGCTGGCGGTGCAGGAGGAGAACATCGAGACCCAGCGGACTTGGCTGCCAGCGGCACACGTACGACGTGTGCACGAAGCAGCGCTGAAGTTGACTCCGAGATCTCCTGAGGAGCTGCGGCTGCTACGAGCCTTCGCCTACGTGGTTGTTGCCTTTGTGACCTTTGGCAGACCGGACAAGGGGACTTCGTTGTCATGACAACACGTTCATTGTGGCGACAGTGAGTTCTCGGTGGTGCTGCTGAAAGAGAAAGGACGGCGACATCACCTTGAGAAGAGACGCCTGTGCATCCCCTGGAAGGGGGTGGCTCTTTTGAAGGAGCTGATCGAGCACTGGGAGTTTCAGCGTGACACGGCTTGGAGCAGATCTGAGAACACTCAACCTGACGCCTACTGGCTGCTACCCGAGGACCCGAAGAACTTCAAGGCTTCAGTTGCCAATGACTGGATTGGTCTGGCTCTCAGCGAGCTGGATTGAAGACCCCCGGAAGGAGGTCATTTTTCTGCACACAGCACTCGGAAGGGTGCCACGACGTGTGCTCGAGCTGTGGGTGTTGCAATGGAGAAAGTGTGCTTCTTCGGAGGCTGGTCACAGTTCTCTTCGGCAGTGCAGCACTACATCGACCCGACAGCTTTGAGGGACGCAGACATGAACTACTACTTCGAGTGGTTAACATGGTCACAGTGACAGAGATCAGATTTCTTTTGTGTGCCTCACAGTTTCATCTTTGGTTTCATGGCAAATGAGGATTCGAGCAAAAGAGAAATGTTCAAATTGGAGTGCAACAGAATTTTTGTGGTTTCAGACTTTCAGAATCCGTGACTCCTGCTGCAGTAGAGCCGAATGACACATGTAGCTCCGTGACACAAACAGGATGTACAAGTAGCCACGAAGCGACACGCCTGTTCAGCTCTGTTCCTTTTGCTCTTCCCACCGCTCCCGACCCAGAGGACTCTTTCCTTTTGGTGACGTGCACAGACAGTCTGGACATCTCATCAAAACTAGAATTTAGAAAGCATTCAAAAAGCACTTTATGCATTTTAAACACTTTACAAAATCATCTTAATGAAATGTATTGCAGTGCCTGCCTTTGGCAAATGAGGATTCGAGCAAAAGAGAAACCCTAAATTCACGCAAAGTCGAGATGCCAGGCGATATTCCAGCCCATCAGATCCTCCAAAACATGCATTTCAATTTGCTGCCACGTGTCACATTCAGATTTGAGACCCTGGAGTCAACACCCCCTTTTCGGATCGGCCAGGGGCGAAGATTGGGCAGCTATGAGATCGAGTTACTTTGAATATACAACACATGTATTCGCCCGTTCCGATCACGGGTTAATATGCGCAATCGAGCAATTTCGCCGAAAGGAGCATATATAACATACGCAAATATGACTAGAGTTCGCAGCTCGGGCATTCAAACACCCAAAGTATGCCACTTTGGCACCCCACGCTCCGCTCGGTGCTCCAATCTCTGCTCATCTCTGCGGGATGCATGAAAGTGGATCTGCGGTGGACCAAATCGCGCTTGGCTCCAACTCGTTAGAATATGCTTATGCGAGTTTCCATGTCAATCGCTGTACGATGATTGCAGTTCCTGCACTTTGCCAGCTCCACAGTCGCGCGGCGCACATTTGGCCGATTCCGCATCTCTGCATCTTTGGTGTCTGACTGGTACGGTTTTGTCATAATGCATAGAAAGCGACAAAACACCGATAATGGCTTTTATTTCATATCTTATGCCCGGAGGACTTTTTCTGTGGAGCTCTTCAGGGGAGCTCCACGGAAAAAGGTCCTTGTCCACTTTGGCATGCAGGATCCGGACTTCTCCTTATGCAGATGGCGCGTGGGCGGAGCCGCGGTCCGTACGAAGCCTGGCAACGCCTGGCTGCGCAGTGCAATGCGGAATTGCGTTCACGTTTCGTACAACAAGGCGAACACATTGTCGAACAGCCCTGAACACTCACAACTGGCTCTGAAGGGCAACACACGATCACGTCAGGCAGGCGTGATCGAGCGGCTGTGAGCACTCACAACTGGCTCTGAAGGGCAACACACGATCACGTCAGGCAGGCGCGATCGAGCGGCTGTGAGCACTCACAACTGGCTCTGAAGGGCAACACACGATCACGTCAGGCAGGCGCGATCGAGCGGCTGTGAGCACTCACAACTGGCTCTGAAGGGCAACACACGATCACGTCAGGCAGGCGCGATCGAGCGGCTGTGAACAGCTCGGCGAGACCGCGAATGCCTGCCTGAACAGCTATCTCTCACTATTCAGAGCAATTCTGGCGCGCGTCATTTGATGGTCTAATAGATGGCCCAGTTGCCGTACGCCGGCGCGCGTCACTGCCATCGCCCACGATCCAATATATCACAGAGGGAGGGTCACGCAGGGTGGGTGGATCAAATACAGCCCCAAGAGCTGCTCTGAGACAAGGGCCGCATGCGGTACTACCCGCTGCGCAAGCCCGCTACAGGCGTAGCCGTCCAAGCAACGACAAGTGCGGATGCGGAGGAAGAGGTCAAGTAATCACCTTCTCAGTGGCGGCGGCCTGCGTGGCAATCGCCGGGGGAAATGGAAGAGGGGAGGTGTGCACGGTGCTGGTTGCCACCGGCACGGGCTCGATGCTCTTTGCCCGGAGATCCATCTATGGCGCCCCAACCCCACTTCCCACAGCCGACGTTCACACTCGGGTGCGCATGTGCGACGAGCTTCGGAGCAGTGCGACTCTTCTCCCTGCAGTCCTCCGCGCCCCTTCCTGCGCCGTGTGCGCCACGTGGCGGCCCGAGTGTCGCTACCACGTCTGTGTCCGTTTCCAGCGCCAAGCCGCTGAGAAAGTGCGGCTTGCGGCCCTGGGGGGGAGAGTGAGCTTCGCCCCCGCCTCCTCCGGCTATGAGTGCGCAGATCAGACCAGAGACGATTGGCACAGCGGAGATGGCAGTGCGGGGATCAAAGACTGGTGACACCCTCAAGGAATGACGTGCAAAGTGGTGAGAGAGACACTAGGTAAAAAGGGAACGCTCCAAAACGGCATCCATGGTCGCCCACACCCCTCGAAGGCCTCGCGCCCCGCAACTTTGGCGGAGCCGCGCTGGAGTCGGACACATTCGAGGCAGAGACACTGGGCGAGTGGTGGCTGGGTCTCCTCGACGAGGGCCGCCACGTGTCCCGCATGGGGAACAAGGAGGTCAGGAGGGGGCTGGCAAAGCCACGTGAGGACAACGATTGGTCGAAGATACTCCAGTGACGCAGCCCGCTTAGCACTCTCCGTGCAGTCAGGGCGACTCGCCAGGGCGGCCAACCGAGCAGGCCCCCCAGCAGCAGCAAAGGGCAATGCGGCGGCCGAGTCACGCTCATCGAGGCGGAGGTCTGATGCTGAGAGGGCCGGGAGGCACCCCGGGAGGCACCCCGGGAGGCACCTGCGCGACCCCCAGCTGCGCTTGGGTGTCCAACATGCGCTGCTCGAAGTGCACGGAATGCTCCTGCGTCCACGTTGCGAGCGGGCCTCAGCCACACAGACGCCAACGCTGGTGTGCCTACCACAGAGCACTGCCCGCCGCGCTCTCTGGACGAACAAGTGAGGCGTGGCACAGGCACGGGATGGGCAGCACCTGCGCGGCAGTGAGCTGGGCCTTCAGCTCACTGATCTCTGTCTGATAAGCTTCGGCAATCACCTGGGCCTGGGCCTCCCCATGCCCCCCTCCCCTCAGCTCCGTCATCAAAACCTTGGGCGAAAAAGGCACTCCGGTCTCTGGGCAGGCTTCACCACCCAGGATTGCCTCTCCTCCCCCATCATCACAGCGCTCAAACGATCCAGGGTCAAGTTTCACCACCACAGTTCCCCCTACCATCGTCACAGCTGGATGCCTGCAGCTCAGGCGCCCGCACACACTCCGCTGCGTGCCACGTGGCACCGAGGACTCCCAAGATCGCAAACCAGGTTGCGCCCGGCCCTTTCTCCGCCGGTTCTGGGGCGGCCTCGCAGTGGCTCGGAGGTCTGTGGTCAGAGGAGCAGGCCACCTGCAGCTGCAGATCGCTGTGGAGCTCCGCCGTCGGATTGGACTCCCTGAGCTCCCTCCCCTCACCCTCCCTTTCTCAGGGCCCTTGAACCCCTACACCCTCCCCTGTCCAACAAACAAGACACTGAATGCGCCAATTCCAGGAAGCGCCTCAGACGCGCTCCGGGGAGGACTGGTCAAGCGGCGCAGTCTGGAGCGCTGCAGGTCCGCCAGAGGTCAATCTCCATCCGCAGAACCGGGCAACAGGGAGAGGAGAGCACGCATCGGCTCGCGGACCTCCAGCTGCACGGACCACAGAAGCGCCCGGTTGCGGAGGGACACACAACGCACTAGCCGCGCAATGGGCATGGGCAATGGGCATGGGCGGACCTCTCCGCGAGCTTCGACCTCGACTCAGCCAGCTCCTCCTTCAGAGCAGCCTCCGAGTGATGCGCTTCCTCCCTGGCGCCCGCGCCCTCCGCCCTCCACGTTCAGCTGGGCCGCCACAAACATGCAGAGCACAGCAGAGACCCAAGTCCAAAATCCGCATCTTCCGATGTTCTCTTGCCATCCCCGCCATGGCAGGTGACAGCAGCAGAGGGGGTGAGGCAGGTACATCGCGCCGCTCAGTATCCGAACATCCGTGGACTTCCAGTGACAAGCGCGGGAATCGACGGCGCGTGGTGGCTTGATGTAGCTGCATGTGCCAGAAGCCTGATTTTGGCGGCAGAATCGTCCACGCATCGATGCAGGCGAAGGTCACGACAGAGCGCCGCCACGTGAGGTGCGGCCATCAATAGCTTGAGAGCACAGAGGACCACCTCTCCGAGGTGATGGTTTCCACTCGCATCTGAAGCACAGATATCTGATGCCGGAGGTCGATTTCCGTCTGCATTGCTTCCCCCACTCCCCATCAGAAACTCCCTGGAGCCCCCGAGCTACAGGCTCAGAGGTGCTCACAACCGTCCACACGGCACCTCCTTCTTGAGCTCTGCCTTTAAAATGGATACGTGTTACTCGATGCGCGTGAGTCACTCGATGAGCATAAATAGCTCAGTCAGCAAAAAATACCTCAGTAAGCACAGAACACTCAATGCGCGCTGCCTGTCCAAACGACCTAAACAAATATCATCAGCTGTTGCTGTAAATCTCTGAATGGCCACTGCTTGTAGCGCCGGAGCTCGAGGGGCGGCCAGACACCTGTATGGACCGCTGCTGAGACTGCACCTCCTTCTGGCAGCCATCCAGCTGCACGCGCAACTGCATCCCAGCCGCACGATCCCATCTCCATACGGCGGCTGACAAAGGATCGAAGCGGTTCGGTAGCCGACAATCCCACCCGCACTGCTTCCACAGCGAGCTCAATGCAGGCGGGTCCGACTCTCTCGCCTCTCGGCAGCCGCGCGCATGAGATGGAGACTGACACAGTGCCGGCTCAGCAGCAGCAGGCATGAGATGGAGACTGACACAGTGCCAGCTCAGCCGCAGGCGTGAGATGGAGACTGACACAGTGCCAGCTCAGTCGCAGGCGTGAGATGGAGACTGACACAGTGCCAGCTCAGCCGCAGGCGTGAGATGGAGACTGACACAGTGTCAGCTCAGTCGCAGGCGTGAGATGGAGACTGACACAGTGCCAGCTCAGCAGCAGGCGTGAGATGGAGACTGACACAGTGCCGGCTCAGCAGCAGCAGGCATGAGATGGAGACTGACACAGTGCCAGCTCAGCCGCAGGCGTGAGATGGAGACTGACACAGTGCCAGCTCAGCCGCAGGCGGAGATGGAAGCCCGGGGGCGCACGCGCCTAAATCAGCCCGGCCCGCGCGCCCTTTCCCAAGCACCATCATCTGTGGGCCAATCGGATGGTTGTACCGTTTTGGCACAACATGCGTGAGCTGGCACCACTGCATCCAATGGCCACTTCTGCGGGCGCGGCAGTGCGAGGCACGCCTCTGCCGGGAACAGGAAAGCACCTTGTCGAGCTCGGCCGACCTTGACTCCAGATCACAGCGAGCACCGCCTGCGCCCACGCACCCCCTTTGAGGAGTCCAGACCCTCCCATACCCCGCAACCTGGAGCACCGCCTGCGCCCACGCACCCCCTTTGAGAGGTCCAGACCCTCCCATACCCGCAACCTGGAGCACCGCCTGCGCCCACGCACCCCCCTTTGAGAGGTCCAGACCCTCCCATACCCCGCAACCTGGAGCAGTGCTCGCTGGTAGCGGTCCCAGAGAGCAGCGCACGGGCCGGGCACGCGTCCGCAGTGCAGCTATCCCCTTCTGGCGGCCCGTGCAGGCCTCTCCCTCCGGCATGGGGCGCGCCTTGTCCGCCTCGGATGCCTCCAGCAGCGCGCGGGCGTGGGCGGTGTATTCGGTGTGCTCCCGCTCCACGGCCTCCATGCGCTGCGCCACGTCCTCGTGGGTCTGTCCCTCCACAGAACCCAGCCTCACCGCCCCCTCAACCCAATCTCACCCCCTCAACGCCCAATCCTCAACGCCCAATCCTCACCCCCCCTCAACGCCCTCAAGGGTCCAGGGTGCACACCCCCCTCCTAGAGCCCCCACCCTTTTCGGTCGCTCTGCTGCGGAATCCCGCGAGGAGGGGCGGCAGCCGGGGCCTGGGGGTGAGGGGTCCTCGCGAGGAGGGGCCACCGGAGGCATTTTTGAGGTGTTGGGCCAGTACCGGGCGATTGCACATCGCTTCCATTTGACGGGTGGCCTGCTCCAGCTCTGTCTGCATGGTCTTGCAGCGGGCCTCGCAGGCGTCCTGCATGGGGGAGGACGAGGGGCCACACCCGCCTCATCGTTGGCCCCTGCCTTATGTGCAGTGCTCAGCAGGCACGAAAGCATCCGGGCCCGGTGCACTGTGGATGCGTCTCGCTTTGGGAACCAGATCATCGGTGGTGACTGCCGCCCTGGTGGTGCATTCCTCACCCACACAGAGAAGAGCCTTGCACACAAGATCTCACCACCGGCCTACAGCCGGTTTTTTTCAAAGCTACGCCACCCTGCCGAGGGCATGCTCCCGGGAGGAAGGTGTCCCACCGCTCCATCGCAAACAGCTTGCGGCTTAAGTCTGCTGAAAGGCTCTATCACTGGCAGCACGGCATGGACCCGCGCGAGCTGACCAATGCGCGCAGCAGCCCATCGCTCCCATCCTCACACAGCTGGTGGGCGTCTCCATCTGCAGTCTACAGACCTGCGACTGGCTGTGGGTGGACTTGAGAAGCTGCAGGTCCGCCTGCGCGCGCGACAGCTCATCTCGCGCATGACCCAGCTCCGCCTCCGACCGCTGCAGCGCGCCCTGCGAGCTTGAGAGCTCCGTCTGAACCATCGACTTCTCCGACTCCATCTGCTGCAGCTCGGTCCGCACGGAACCCTCCGCTACACTCGTGATCTCGATATTCTTCTCCATGTTCGCGAGCTTCCGCTGCAGCCCGCCACAGCCCCCCCAAGAGCCCCCCCCAGAAGCCCTCAAGCAGCATCGCTCGGTGGGAGCTGAAGAAGGATTCCAGGTCCCCGCTCGAGAGCCGTCCAGTCGTAAATCCTGCAGATGCGGCAGTAGCTGTGGTGGGTATGCTGGACTTCTGCCTGGACTGGATGACGCCTCTCGGCGCCTCACATGCTTCGGCAGGACAAGGCATCAACGGCAGAGAATGAGCGATGGCGGAGACCCCACCCGGCGGGCGGAGCCTTCTCTCTGAGCACCTTACAGAGAGCTATCAGCATGCTCACCACACTGATATCAGACATGGATGATTCTACGAGACCCGGGGCAGCATGCAGAACTGGAGGACTCAGCCCAGCCATGGCACCTGCAGTTGCTGGATGTTGCCACTGAGCTGCTCCTTCTCCTTGCATGCCGCCGCGAGACGAGAGTCGCGATCTGCCAGGTGGGCCTCATATGAGGCTACCCGCGCCGCATCCGCCTCGGACGTTTCAGAGACCTGCTCGCACCCGCAACAGCGAAACCCCTCCTCACCACAAAGACACCCCCTTCGCCCTGTCTCCCAGGTCAACCGGATCTTAGCACCGTGAGCATAAGCGCTCCGACCCGCCACACGGGCAGCACCGTGACCATAAGCGCTCCGACCCGCCACAGGTCCAGCTAGTGCAGCCACGGCATTCCTCCGCCCTAGAGCCGGAGAAGGGCCGATGGCAGCAATCTCCCAACTCGAAGGGGCTGTCACAGGGCGGTGGTGCGCGTGCCTTTAGCTGTTCCAGCGTTGTAACAAGCAGGCGTGGTGCCGCTCTGGGGCTGCGGGCGGGGAGGCCTTGGCATGTTACAGGGCTGCGAGAAGCGGGATGTTACAAGGATGCAGGGCGCCAGATTTGGGTTCCGCTGATAAGCACCTTCTTGAGAATACGTGCGAGCTCGGCCTGCTGTAGCTCCAGCTGCTCCCGGAAAAGCCGGGTGGACTCCTTCCACGAGGCTCTCTCCCGGTCAGACTCACTCATCCTGTCACTCCACACCCACATCCCCCACGACACGCATCTGGGTCGTGAAAGGCCGCCACGGACCATATCCAGCATTGCTTCACCAGACCCTAAGACAACCATGGGAGATCCTCACCACACATGATGCGATGCCACGGCTTGTAATCGCTGTCATCCTTGCACCAGTAACGTATCTAGCAGCATGCTACACCAGCTGCATCCTATCCTATCCAGCGGCATGCTATACCAGACCCTATGCACCATCACCAACAAAGATGATGATTAACCTACCACCCCCCCTGGCGTGCCCAGCGCGGCCCCACTCCCATCCCCCTGGCATGCCCAGTGCAACCGTGCCTCCTCTCTCAGCTCACGGTCACCACATCCGCCACATTCCTGCCCCCAGTGCCTCCCTCATGGCCGTCGCGTGGAACAGGGGCGTACTGCTCATCGAGCTCAGAGCGGAGCTGAGCCATGGACGCTGTGTCCTCCTGCCACAGGCAACCACGCCGGCCCGGCACACGCAGCCTCAAGGAGCGCCCATCACACGGTGAACACAGAAACGCGGCGGGCTGAGCGGGGGTCACCATGGACGCGAGGCGCTGCTGGGCCTTCGCCAGTTCCATTCCCTTTTGGGCGAACTGCTCGTGCAGCTCCGTCAGCTGAGGCAAAAAACCATTCGCTCCCGACACTGTGACGGCAGGCGATGGAACACAGCCCTCCAGGGGTTCGGGTGCGCGCGACTCTATGATTTTGGAAGCTTCGAAATTCGCACAAACCGGAGCACACCCTTGACCCAATCGACCCTCGAAGCACTCGAGCACCTGAGACGTGCGCGCATTCTCCCAGGTCCCAATCTGCATCGCTACCGCCGAATTGGGCGGCCCTGATCCATCGAACGCTATGCCTTCATGTGCGGGGTAGGGACTCGCGGGTGTGGGGTGGGGACTTGCAGGTGTTGCAGTAAGCCACGTAATGGTGTGGAACGCTATCTGATTCAAAATTCGAGTGCACTTTGCAACCGTCTCAACCGTCTCAACCGTCTCAACCGTTTCGATGGTATCGCCGACCGTTTAAGTGAAAACAAGTCATGGGTACTCGGGGGCTGCTCTAAACTCACTAGCTCAGGTTTGGGTTTGAATCCTCAAGTTTGGGTTTGGGTATGGATCTTTTGTCTTGGGGGTCAGATATCTTCACTCTCAGGGCCATTGTGCACTGAAATCTCCCCTCGTTGCAGCGATCGTTTCGACTTGCTGTGCATGCTCATCGCACATGTAAAATTTAACCAAAGCAGTGTGGAAATGGGACGCACTAAGCGTCGACGCAAGGGCTCCGATGTCAGAGCATGGGGTGTTCATTGGACCTCCGAGGCGCAACATTTTCCGTGTAACAAGTCCATGTAGCGGGGCAATCCACGCCCGCAAAATTTGGGCCAAATCGCCAAATTAGGGCTGCCACTAGGGTGAAACACACACAGGGACCCTCCGGCCCTCTACATGACGAGTCAGGAGCCCACCTGCAGCTCGAGGTCTCTGATCTTCTTGGACTCCGGGCTCTTGGAGGCCGCCGGCTCAGAGCTCTCTCTCTGCAGCAGGCGCAGTCCCGGGCCTCAGAGATACCCGCCAGGCCACCCCTCCCGGTCCTTGGAGATACCCACCAGGCCACCCCTCCCGGTCCTTGGAGATACCCACGAGGCCACCCCTCCCGGGCCTTGGAGACAGGGAAGATATCTTCCTGGGATTGGCCGGCCCGGGGCCGTGTCACGGAGGCCCGGGCCGAAGGCGGGCCGAAGGAAAAGTTGCGGATGGGCCGCGTCGCATTGAGGGGAAAATCGATAAATTTCCAAAATTTTATCGATTTTTGACAAATTGTCATACTTAAAATTAAAATTTTGCGCCTGCGGCGGGCAATTTTGGGTGCGGGCCGAGACGGGCCGAAATGTGGTCGAAGTAAATTCCCAATGCGGGCCGAGTCACCTCCGCGGAAGATATCTACCCTGCTTGAGATACCCGCCAGGCCACCTCCCGGTCCTTGGAGATACCCACCAGGCCACCCTCCCGGGCCTGCCTTAGAGATACCCACGAGGCCACCCCTCCCGGTCCTTGGAGATACCCGCCAGGCTGCCCCTACCGGGCATTGGAGATACCCACCAGGCCACCCCTACCGGGCCTTGGAGATATGCTACCAGACCGCCCCTCCCCACCGCCAGCGCAGCCTTCAGACAGTACCACTGTGTTGACCCGACCCTCTCCCATGGAAGCCGCACGTCAACCGAGCCAGGCAGGTAGGGCCTGGGGCATGTAGAGCTCTGGGATCTCTGAGTGGTGCAAAGGCCTTACCCTGAGCCGCTTGAGCTCGCGGTCCCTCTGGAGGGAAATCTCCTTCTCCCTCAGCAGCTGTTGGCTCAGCTCCTGCACATCCGCCTCAAGAGCGCGCTCCTCAAGGTAGAAGCATCCGCTAGAGTCGCCTGGTGCTGCAGGCGGCCGAGCACGCCAACGCCAAGGTTCAAGGAGGTCAAACAATCTCTAGCTTGCACGACTTCGTCAATGTAAACAGCTTGCTCCCTCTCTAGCAAACATGTTCCAGTTTGCACCACAGTGCATGGCGCCCCACCTCTATTGTTTCTGCGCCCGTGGAGCCCCACGCGCTTAGCGCCCCGCGTGTGTGCCGGTTGAGATGCCCGAGCAGGCAGGCCTCAGGAAGGGGGTACCCTCGTGGCCTCGATCATCCGATCAAGTTTGCAGGTCTGTGCCAGGGCATGGCGAAGAGGAGGTGGAAGGGTTGAGTTCTGTGCCATCCATACACCGGCTCGAAGCTGAAGGGGCAAGCAGCAATGTGCGCCTGTGATGCGCTGTGGGGGATGCGCTGTGGGGGATGTGCGCTGTGGGCGTAAACCCCACCTCTGAAGCTGCTGTGGCATCAGTCAGCTCCTTCTCCCTCGCTTGCAGGGACAACTGCATTCAGCACCGCCCTCTCATTGGCCAATCTCTTCTAGCACATATATATATACGGTCATCGAACGCACAATCGGGTGCTGCCCGGGGCTCAGCTTGCGTGGGCACAGGGACTACAATGGGTAGGTAGGGAGCGGCAATGGGCTGGCAAACAGGTGCAGGTGGCTTGCCGAGCTGGGGAAATGGCGAGCTGGGTGGGGGAGCGGCCGGGTGGGAGTGACGGTGGGCTGAGCGAGGGGGATGGTGGGCCAATGTCAGGCCGGGCAGCGGGCAAGACCGCCATTGCCCGCGTGTGCTCCACACTGACATCACGCTCGCGGTCCGCCAACACAAGCTTAGATTTGAGATCTGCCAGCTCCTTGACCGCGGCGCGCCCAGGCTCCAACTTGCTCTGCTGCAGCTCCATGATGTGCGCCACCTGCCGCATCACCTCTCCCGAGCGCGCGCACCAATCAGTGTACATCGCAGTTGTTCGGGAAGATGAAGAGTCATGCTGCACTTTCGTGAAGCCCGGGAGCCCGTAACCTGTCGAGGAGATCTGCAGACACTTGCACCAGCGCGCCCGCGTGGCCTCATCTGACGGGCCAGCAAGCCGCATGAACGGCGGGAGGCAGCGAGAACGTGGGGCTGAGGGGAGAGATGCTCGCCGCCGCCAACCTGATCCTCATGTATACTGTACATCTGCTCGAGACGCTCCTCCGCCGCGCTCAGTGTCGCGCGGTACTGTCCGCACTTTAGCTCGCTTTCATCCAGCTTGCTCTGCCAGCCACCCTCCGATGGCCATCCGAGTCGGGTTAACACCATCCGGAAACGCCTTGTGCAAGTCGGGTAACGCCACATGGCAAGACTGGATTGGTCGGATCAGCCTCAGGGGTATTAGGGACGAAAGCATCAGGCAAGAGACTTGACTAGAAAGGTCGCGACACTATCACCTCCAACTTCGGGAAATGCCAAAGCTGCACTTCGTCCGAGCGTTGAGCAGCCATCGCACTCCGTTGCCCCAAAAGGTGATGTGCAATATGCCATTACAACAACGCTTCCCACTCCAGCGTCCCTGGTTCGTGAGCTGGCATTTGCCATTACAACAACGCTTCCCACTCCAGCGTCCCTGGTTCGTGAGCTGGCATTTGCCATTACAACAACATCTCCCACTCCAGCGTCCCTGGTTCGTGAGCTGATGTGCAGCTGTGGACCGACACAGCAGGGTTCCATGCCCGTTCGCCTGCACAAGTCTACGGACGCTGGTGAGCACAGTCCGACAGTCTTATAGTTACCCTGCCAAGAGGGAAACAACGCTCCGGGACCAGTGGCGCCCAGGATGGCGGCAGAGGGAGGGTTGGATGCCGGCACCTTCAGGTCTGCAAGATCCTCTCGAAGCTTCGCCTCGGTGGGTGGCAGCCCCTCGGTGCTTGCCCTTGATACGTTGTTCAGATCTGACTGGAGAGCCTCTACTTTAGCTTGCAGAGCTTCGTTTGTGGCATCTCTGCGCGCCCATGCACCCACGAGGTGTGACAGGAGAAGGAGCGTTTAATCCTGTGGGAGGGCGGGGCTAGGTGGCATACGAGAGGACGGCAACTGGGCATTTTGGAGGAAGGGTGGCACCCCCTGTTGGGGGGCTCTGGTTGTGGGAAGGAGGTTGGTGGTTAGAGGCTGCGAAGTACAGAGGCTCGTGGCTGTGGAGAGAAGCGGCGGGTGGCCATACAGGGTGCAGGAAGAAGGAAGAGAGGCTGGGAAGGACTAGGAGTAGACCTTGGGGAGGAGGAGGAGGAGCAGGAAGAGAGAATCCGAAGGTGAGCGACTTTGCCTGGGGACGGGACCTCTAAAAGAGTGATCACAGTATAGCGTTGGGGGATTCTGTTGGGGTTGGGATTCTTGAAGAAGCAAGGGCGAGAAGCGACTCTTGAAGAGCTGAGGGAGGGAGAGAGAGGTATGGAGTGGAGATGTGAAAAAGGTAGAAATGGAGGGGCAACTGGGGGAGAAATACTTTTCGGCGAGGATGGCAGACGGACCGCTTTGGCACTGGTGTAAACAGTGAGCTGCGGCGCGCGCACTGCACTCCCTCGACGAGCGAGTGGAGGCTCACCTGGCCTGGAGGGACGCGCGGAGCTGTTCGACGTCTGGATTGTTGGAGTGCCCCTGATCGAGCATTGCCTGCAGCGCTGCCTCTGATATTTCCGAGCGCGTCTCCGCTGCCACCTCCGACACTTCCGAGCGAACCATCTGCAAACAGATTCGGCGTCACTCAGGCTCACCGCAAAACTGAGGAGCTTCACGGCGTAGCGAGAGGGGGACCGGTTTGCCGCTTGGCGAAAACTCCGTCGTGCACTCCGCGCGCGGTGCTTTGCACTTTCGGTGAATAATACAGAATTATGTTGGAAAAATTGGTAGGAAAGTTACAAATCATCAGGGACAAGAGGTGTTGGGAAAATCGTCCTCTCGTGCAGGATAGCGTGGTCGTGCAGGATAGCGTGCACACTAACGTGTTTGTCAAAAGTTGTGCTACTCTCGGACCCCACGAAGCGGAGAGCTTCAGGAAATTGGAATAGTTTGGGGCAAGAGCCTTCCGAGTCCCGGGCCGAGCACCGTTGCACGCGCCACAGACACAAGCGTGCCCATGTCCTGAAACGCCTAGAATCGTTCCCAGGCGGAAGAGTGCGCGATAAGATTCATCTCAAGTTTTGACATAATTTTCAAACCTTCGGGCCAATATTTCGTCAATGCTATCGAGAAAATAACGAAAAGCAAGCGTCCTTCTCCATGGAAGGAGTTGGAGAAGCACCAGTGCCACGCGAGGCATATATTGAACTTCCAATTGAACGCACCAAACTTTTGCGAATAGTCAGTGCCCGAAAATTTATTTTCCTATAGTCACAGAGCATTGTGGGCAGGTTTAGTAGCGGTGGGCCGCTGAGCTCTTGGTGGAAAAGTTCCAGGGGAGGCAACTCCCAGGACTGCATTTGATCGTTCACCTTCAGATACCGCACGATTTGGGCGAAGAGCTCCGAGTAGTCCACAGACCCTCCCATTGAGGTGTGCTGCTGCACCCAATGGCCTAGTATGTTGAGCACATCGATATCGGGGAGCATGCGACTCTTTCGGTCAGGTGAAGACGAGAAGGATCTCCCCTCCGTCGTCGGGCTGGCTTGGCTTGTTGGGGGCCAGTTATCGTTCAAGCTGCTGCGCATGCTGCTAAGCACTGAGGGCACGTCGATGAATTCTACACCCATACCTTCGACAAAAGATGAATCCACGTAAGTCATCCAAAAGGCGGATGCCTCTTTAAGAAGCTGAGAAAAGGAGTTTCACCATAGGTGAGCCAACTTGGGACTTAAAGATGTTCGCACCTGACATTGCATCCGAGGAGCTGTGCTCCGCCCGAGCTGTCTCATCCTGAGGGTTCGCCATTTCGTGCATTGACGCTACGATTGCGGATCATAGACGACGGACGGAAAGTTCTTTAGTCCCCTTGAATCCCAACCTCGCAGCTAAAGAAACGTTGGAGACGTTTTGAATTGATGCGGTGGATGGATGGAATAGATACAGTAGCGAGTAGGCGAAGGCACCTCACGTCAGAGATGGGGCAGATGCAGAGCGCCAGACGAGAGGGGCGAATACGTGAGACACGTGAGGTAAACGTAATAATAATGAAATGTGTAATCTGTAATCGGTAATCTCAAATCTCAAATCTTAATCTGAATTTCTGAAATGCAATCCCATCCCATCCCATGCGATGGTTCCCTCGGGGGGAATTCTTTCCCCCCCTTCGGGGGAAATTCCCCCTGTGACCAGCACCTAATCCCCATACCTTACTACCTAAAACCGAGGGGTGGTGAATCACAGAGTGTTTGTGTTAGCCGAAAACCATGTTCGATGTTGATGTTTAACACATTAACGAATTTCGCTTTAAATATGAAAAGTGTCATCTAAAAACATGGTTTTGCCTCCACTGATTCCCCACCCCTCCTAAAACCGCTCCCTAAAACCTTTCAGAAGGAAGAGCAATAGAAAACTCTCTGTCAAGTAAAAAAGTAAAGGCGAGATAGATATCAGAGTTGGATTGACAAGTACCTAGGGTATGGAGAATATGACAGACGATGTAGGGAAACCATTAAATCGGTGTAACTGCAACGACAAATATCATCCTGGCATCATAATTTGCACTTCAAGTTTGTAGAAAAGGTTTACCTACTGTTATGGCAGACTGGTGCCTATCTTAAAATTGTTTAAACACACTCTGAGAGGAACTGCTACTCAAGTGCATAGTAACATCATGAACTCCTTGTGCTGGTCGACACGCTTATAGTCCGGAATGTCTTGTACGAAATCTTACGCTTAAACCGTAAGTACGAGCCTCCACAATATCATCGGGCTCGTGATGGCATCATTTTGGTGGACTGCCGCAGAGATGGTCATATTCCTGTTAGCGTGCCCATTTTCCTGGCCCGAGCTTATCACAATGACGTCTGCGACAACGATCGAACAAACGAGCAGCTATCAACAGTGCATCGCCACTCCCGACTCCTGCACTAACTTGTACGTCGCCCACAAAGCCATTTGGCAGTACCCCCCGGTGGTTTCTTACTGCTAAATGTGTTCAACACAACCGAAGCACCCTTCCAGGCATTTGAGGGAGACGTAGCTGATAAAGGTGAGCATGCATTGAAAATTTTGGGATGCTGCACTCTGACGAGCTAGCAGTCATACTGCCTCCGTGCCCGACGGAAAGAGAAAGCGCCGGATTGTGGCACCGGGTCATGAGACGCATACATCTTGTCAAAGGGCACTTCCAGTCGATCATTGCTACACTTTCAATTGAGCCGATAACCCTGACAGCTGCAAGAGGGGACTCATCCACGAGCCCCCCGCTTGAACAATGCCCGTCACCGTCGCGGAGAGCTACCATGCCAAAGGGAGTGAGACCCCACCTCGAACGCACGATAGGGAGAACGTCACGGGCTTGCTTAGAACGTCAAGTGCCTGTTCAGCAAATGTACCCCAGGCCGAACAGCCATAGACCAGAAGAATTCAAACCCAGCGGTCAGCAACACCCTCGGCAAGGTCTCCACGTCCCGGTGAAGTCTCTCATTCCGTGCCTGGTTCTCATACTGATACGGCCAGCCGTGTTGCTGCTCGACGTCGTGTTCCCTGCAGTAGTCTGCAGTCCTCCCAGAAACCATGGTGTTGTCCCCTTCCGTACGTGCGGCACCACACTGTGGCAATCACCGTCCAGGCCCATGATGAGACTATGGTGCTTCCTCACCAGGGGTACACATTTTTCAAGTATGCTGAGGTAGTTAGACTTCTTGTGCAAATAGATACACTGCCCCCTGGCACTCCGTGTGGTCGTCAAGATACCACACATACTGTTGGTACCCCCCAGCACTGGTGGCAAATGGTCCACAGGCGTCAGAATACAACAGCATGCCACACTCCTCCGCCGGCCGCTTGTGAGTAGCCCGAGCTACCGGTCTACTGTTCTTGGTTATTCGGGACAGCATGCGTCAATGCGGACAGGTTGGATGCTTGGGCGGGGCGATCACAGGCACCTCCACAGCAACAGCTTGACGGGCACGCTGCCGACGGAGCTGGGAGAGCTTACGAGGATGTCTGCAATGTAAGTAGCGGGTGGTATAAAATATATAGACGTGCATTGCTGACGGAGGCGGAGGCAGAAGGCGGGCCCCGGAGGGCAAGCGGGGCGCGTGGCTGGCGGAGGAGGGTGGCAGCGGGAGTGGGCTGGTGCCTGTGGCGGGGCTGAGGGAGATGAGGCATGCGAGCGGCGGCGAATTCGTGCTTCTGGTTGTCGCATCATCATCAGCGGCAGCAGAAGAGGCGGGACATATGCGGGAGAGGAGGGGCGAAGGGGCAGGCCCGGGCATCCTGGATGGGTGGCGGCGGTGAGGGGGCGGGAGGTGCGGTGGCGGTGCTGTGGAGAGGAGCACCAGCAGCTCACGTGCATATGGCAGGCGAAGTGAAAATAATGCGGTGTGCACGGTGATGTAGGGGTATGTATTGGCGGGCGGTGTGGTGAGGTTGAGGGGAGGGGATGGAGTAGGGGGGGACGAGGAATGCTGATGGTGCCTGAGCAGGGCAGCTTTGAGGGAGCGGGATGAGCGCACCGAAGGCAGAGGATACGATGCTTGGGATCTTGCTTGGGCGGGGCGATCACAGGTACCTCCACAGCAACAGCTTGACGGGCACGCTGCCGACGGAGCTGGGAGAGCTTACGAGGATGTCTGCAATGTAAGTAGCGGATGGTATAAAATATATAGAAGTGCATTGCTGACGGAGGCGGAGGCAGAAGGCGGGCCCCGGAGGGCAAGCGGGGCGCGTGGCTGGCGGAGGAGGGTGCCAGCGGGAGTGGGCTGGTGCCTGCGGCGGGGCTGAGGGAGATGAGGCATGCGAGCGGCGGCGAATTCGTGCTTCTGGTTGTCGCATCATCATCAGCGGCAGCAGAAGAGGCGGAACATATGCGGGGGAGGGTGGAGGGTGGATAATCATATGTATGGGGGAGTGGGCGTAGGTAGGGTGGTGGGGATATGCGGGAGAGGAGGGGCGAAGGGGCAGGCCCGGGCATCATCTGCCTCCGCGCATCGTGACGCAGAGAAGCGCATCGGCCTTATGTATGTTACGGCACCAGCAAGCTGCTTATACACACTGTTCCTTCATGTTCTGCTCCAGCCCCCAGGAAGAGAAGCCCATTGACAAGGCACCGTCGTCCCCCCCTAGACCTTGATATTTTGCCTTGGGGCCTTCGGGGGCATAGCCCAGTGTCAAGCACCTTCTCACCGTAAGAAGTCTTGGGAGCCCTCACTCGGGAGGCTTGGCCGGCATACGCGCGGTAGACGGCCTCGGCTCTGGGGCCCGCCACGGTTGGTGAGTTTCCGAGAAGATGCCCCTGAGGCGCATAGCAGAGCCTAGTTGCACCGAAGAACTTCCAGCGGGGCAAGCAGCCACCACTGACATGCATCCTGCCCAGTACGCGCATCTCGCTTAGCGTGATCTGACGCCCGGCAATGGGAGGTAGCCATCTGTCACCATAACACGCGAACACTCTGGCGAAAGCTGTGGGCCCTACGGGGTGCCGGGATCACCCCGTCTGCACAGCTTGCGGCGAGGGTTTCAGGATTTTGCCGAGGAGATGAGAACTCCGCCGGAACACGGCCACGTGGGGTTGGCCCAATCCCTTTAGCTCTCTAGGTCGGTCTAAACACATGCTGCTTGCTGGAGAAGCTCGCGCACTGGCCTCACGGGGTAACCTCGTCTCCACCCCCTGGTCATCAAGCCAGGGTTTGGCTGTCGTGGCTATTAAGCTTGCCGCCGGCGAGGGATTCATCACGCAGCGCCTTGCGGGACGGATCCCCCTCGCCCCCCTCACCCCCCTCACCCCCTCCCCCCGGCCAGCGATGCTTGTTTGGTGCCAGCCACCGGTCCGGGAGTGCCGAACTGCGCCACGGCCGCATGCCCAGAAACATCTGATCTCGCAGCGTCCGCTCACAGCCGCGGCTGCCCGCTGCTCGGTAGGTGGCTGAGTCCACGCCCATGTACAGCCCACACAGCGCCACCCCACAGCCGCCCTGCAGCCGCCCTGCAGCAACGCCATCAGGTGGTCCATTGCCTCCCACATCGTGCGGTCACTCAGGTGCATGTCCCAAACAAGCACCTCCGCCGCCACCCAGCTGGATGGCGCCCACGTGGCATGCTGCGAGGGTGCTGCGTGATGGATCACCATGCGCCCAGGGGGTGCGCCGCGCGTCCTGGCGTCGTCGTATGCACCACTCTAGCGGCTAGCTGGGATTGTTCCGTTGGACGGCGCTGGAGAAGAAAAGGCGGCACGCACCTTGGCCAGACTGCGATATACCTACCCACTCAATTGCTCCGCATGCGGCACGCTTGTTGCACTGCGGAGCGCATGATTGGTACCCACTCAAGGAACCGGTCGCAATGAGCAAACCGGTGCAAACAAATCATTGTGGGGGATGCAAAATATAATACAGTGTTCTTCCATTTAACATATTGCAGGGTCCATTTTCCCTTCCCACTGGCTTAACCAGGGCTACGTTCAGACTGCTTCCCAGCATTCCAGCCTGTGGCTGAGTGAGAGTCTCACAGCTACTGACAGGTGAGCTGCTGCTTGAGCCTGTTAAGCTAACTATTTCTATAGCTGCCTTTCTGCTTCCTGGCCTTCTCCAGGGCCAGCAGAGGGCCTTCCCCAGGGCAAGCAGGCTTCTGTGCAGCCGCCGCCATGCTCTGTCCCACAGAGGCTCACCTGACTGTGCAGCTGTGCGTGCTGTTTGCTCCCTAGACAACCTGGACACTCACCCATGGAAGCAGGAGGAAGGCCGGGGCGAAGAAAAACTTCACCTGGCAATTCACTCAAAACGCTGCCGCCGCCTCCGCCATGATGCCTGGAAGGGTCCATTTTGCAGTACCCCTCGTAGCAGTCGCTGCGCCAGTCCCCCTACATCTCAATGTACACGCTGTGCTCATCCAGGCGCAGCGCCGCCGTAGCCCTCCCCCGCCGTGGCAAATGCCCAGCGTAGCTGTCCGGGTTCAGACCCACCGCCGCCGCCAGCGCTTTGATGCCACCGGGCGTGTGGGAATAAAAATCCTTGCCACCGGACTATTACGGAAAATTCCCATATATATATATACAACGGAAGCCCCGCCCTTAATTCTTGTGCCGTAGCTAAATAGGGTACGTCATGTTTAAAAGAAACCGAGCTGTGCCGCTCACTGCGGTTCCTGAAGTACGGCTGCCTATGTGGTGTGTTGCCATGACCGCCTGCTATTCCTGCATGCTCCTCTCCGCTGGGCGGCCTCCGCTTAGCGGGCCTCGACCTGCTCGGTGTGCGTGTGCAGCATATGCTTGTGCGAGCTTCGTCTTGGTGTTGACTAAACGATGGTTGGGGCGTGAGAGATCAGGGAGGTGCACAACAATCCTAGGTTATGTGGCGACATCCCTCCCAATATCACCGTGGACAACACAAGCAGCACGTCATTGGGACAGTCTTGCCCAGGTACTGCCACACCATTGGCATTATCACGCCCTTGCATTTGCCCACCGCTAGAACAATCCTGCATTCCCTGAATTCCAGCTACACAATGGTTGATGCAACTCGGTCCAGCGACATGTCCGTGTAGTGCACAAGCTCGAATGACGGCATCTCACCGGGGGCATGCAATAGATCACTTTATCCATAGCTTGGTGGAAATAGCTGAGTGGTACCTAAAGGGCTCGTAGTTCAAAATAAGGGGTCGGTGATGCGAGTCCCTGCTCCATGAAATCTGCAAAAGCAGTCAGTCATCAGGCTGCCCCTCCCCCCCATCCGTTGCAGTTTGTCTATGCACAGGCGCCTGGGGGCTGGCCCGCGGGCCCCTCTAGGGGTATTCTTGGTGCCCACCGAGTCGCCCCTGCACTCATCCATGCTAGTTGTTCGTCCAGAGCAGTTGTGCCGGGGATACCCGTGATTGAGCAGCTTGGGCCGAGCATTCACCCACCGCATCCGAGGCCCTCTTATGATCTACGGCCGCACTTTGCTGCTGCCGCCAGCTATGTGCCAGCGACATCCGAGTTCCTGCCTTGTTTGGAGAACCAGCGGGTGGGGTGCTGCTGTCAGGCGCAAGTGCGGTGTTCACCCTGACCTTAGGAGACTGTACGGTTTCGTCAGATAGCACATGCATTGACAGCACCAACTATCCCACTGGTAACTACAACAATAATGAACTCTGCACCTGGAGCATCACTGGCAGCGGAGTCCTCAGCACGCGCCACATGGATACGGAGTCTTCTTATGACCCTCTGGAGATCCTATTGGTGTCAGATTCTTCTACTGTGCACAGCTATGATGGCATGAGTGGACCCAATGGGGTGTATGTCGATGACACCAATTACATGCGCTTCACCTCAGATGGCAGTGTGACCATGGCGGGGTTCCAGATCTGTGTGGGTACAGGCCCCACGCCCCAGGCCCTCTCGCCCATACCTCCCTCTGACGCCGTGCTGCTCTTATGCGCATGCCTCACACCCCTACCTGCTGCTCCGACCTCCACCCTGCTGGAGGAGAGCGCCTGGCCTTCACTGCCATGGCACGCATGTCACATTCAAGAGTATTGATGACCTGGACGTGTGATTGAAGAGGCCCTTTAGGGGCAACGCTTTTGTGGTTAAACGAGGTCACAAATGCCGCGCGAAGGAGTGGGCCAGAAATCATTATGTTCAGAATGCCGTGCTGCATGTGTTTTATGACATCAAAGTTTTGGCAGATTCCCCTTGTCATGATCTTGTACCTTGAGCACTGTGTCACGTCGGAAGTATGTTGACAGTGTACTTTCCCGTGAAATTCTTTTGCTGAATTGCATCAGAACAGAGCTGACACCACCTATATGGTCTCCCTTTGTGCAATTGCCGTCTCCCAGCTCTCTTGGATGGGTCGAGCCATCGCAGTCACTGCACCAAACTTGTCGGAGGGGTCCACTAGATTTACCACTGCCAGCGCTAGAAGTCCACAGACGGCAATTTAAAGTTTCATTTTTAAGAACACTCGGGGAATGGGATAGTTCACCATTTCCCCTTGGAAGTATCAAGGTGCTGTGTAGTAGATGACGGGCTGGTCGGATGCAACGTGTAGTAGATGATGGGCTGGTAGGATGCAACGTGTAGTAGATGACGGGCTGGTCGATGCAACGCGGTAGTAGATGACGGGCTGGTCAACCGCAACGTGTAGTAGAGGATGGCTGATCACATACAACATGCAGTAAATGACGGCTGGTCATAACGTGCAGTAGATGACGCCGGCTGGTCAACCGCAAACGTAGTAGATGACGGCTGGTCAAAGACAACATGCAGTAGATGACGGGCTGGTCAACCGCAACGTGTAGTAGATGACGGGGCTGGTCAAAGATGACATGTAGTAGATGAAGGGCCGTTCAACTGCAACGTAGTAGATGACGGGCTGGTCAAATAAAACACGCAGTAAATGACGGGCTGGTCAACCGCTAACGTGCAGTAGATGACGCGGGATGGTCAACCGCAACGTGTAGTAGATGACGGGATGGTCAAATACAACATGCAGTAGATGACGGGCCAGTCAACCGCAACGTGTAGTAGATGACGGGTTGGTCAAATACAACATGTAGTAGATGACGGGCTGCTCAACCGCAACGTGCAGTAGAAGAAGGACTGGTTAAATACAACATGCAGTAAATGGCGGGCTGGTCAAAGACAACATGCAGTAGATGACGGG
>LGRX02004643.1:0-25876 GCA_001247695.2 Cymbomonas tetramitiformis | reverse complement strand
AGGGTAGCCCATGGCCGCCCGAGGGTAGCCCATGGCCGCGCGAGGGTAGCCCATCGCCGCGCGAGGGTAGCCCATGGCCGCCCGAGGGTAGCCCATGGCCGCGCGAGGGTAGCCCATGGCCGCGCAAGGGTAGCCCATGGCCGCGCGAGGGTAGCCCATGGCCGCGCGAGGGTAGCCCATGGCCGCGCGAGGGTAGCCCATGGCCGCCCGAGGGTAGCCCATGGCCGCGCGAGGGTAGCCCATGGCCAAGCGTGATTAACCCATGGCCGCCCGAGGGTAGCCCATGGCCGCACCAGGGTAGCCCATGGCTGCCCGAGGGTAGCCCATGGCCGCCCGAGGGCAGCCCATGGCCACCCGAGGGTAGCCCATGGCCGCCCGAGGGTAGCCCATGGCCGCGCGAGGGTAGCCCATGGCCGCGCAAGGGTAGCCCATGGCCGCCCGAGGGTAGCCCATGGCCGCCCGAGGGTAGCCCATGGCCGCGCGAGGGTAGCCCATGGCTGCCCGAGGGTAGCCCATGGCCGCCCGAGGGTAGCCCATGGCCGCGCGAGGGTAGCCCATGGCTGCCCGAGGGTAGCCCATGGCCGCGCGAGGGTAGCCCATGGCCGCGCAAGGGTAGCCCATGGCCGCCCGAGGGCAGCCCATGGCCGCGCGAGGGTAGCCCATGGCCGCGCGAGGGCAGCCCATGGCCACCCGAGGGTAGCCCATGGCCGCGCGAGGGTAGCCCATGGCCGCCCGAGGGTAGCCCATGGCCGCGCGAGTGTAGCCCATGGCCGCCCGAGGGTAGCCCATGGCCGCCCGAGGGTGGCCCATGGCCGCCCAAGGGTAGCCCATGGCCGCGCGAGGGTAGCCCATGGCCGCCCGAGGGTAGCCCATGGCCGCGCGAGGGTATCCCATGGCCGCCCGAGGGTAGCCCATGGCCGCGCAAGGGTAGCCCATGGCCACCCGAGGGCAGCCCATGGCCGCGCGAGGGTAGCCCATGGCCGCGCGTGGTTAGCCCATGGCCGCGCGAGGGTAGCCCATGGCCACCCGAGGGTAGCACATGGCCGCGCGAGGGTAGCACATGGCCGCGCGAGGGTAGCCCATGGCCGCGCGAGGGTAGCCCATGGCCGCGCGAGGGCAGCCCATGGCCAACCGAGGGTAGCCCATGGCACCGCGAGGGTAGCCCATGGCCGCGCGTCGTTAGCCCATGGCCGCCCGAGGGTAGCCCATGGCCGCCCGAGGGTAGCCCATGGCCGCGCAAGGGTAGCCCATGGCCGCGCGAGGGTAGCCCATGGCCGCCCGAGGGTAGCCAATGGCCGCCCGAGGTTAGCCCATGGCCGCCCAAGGGTAGCCCACGGCCGCGCGAGGGTAGCCCATGGCCGCCCGAGGGTAGCCCATGGCCGCGCGAGGGTAGCCCATGGCCGCCCGAGGGTAGCCCATGGCCACGCGAGGGTAGCCCATGGCCGCGCGAGGGCAGCCCATGGCCGCCCGAGGGTAGCCCATGGCCGCCCGAGGGTAGCCCATTGCCGCGCGTGGTTAGCCCATGGCCGCCCGAGGGTAGCCCATGGCCACCCGAGGGTAGCCCATGGCCGCCCGAGGGTAGCCCATGGCCGCGCGAGGGTAGCTAATGGCTGCGCGAGGGTATCCCATGGCCTTCCGAGGGTAGCCCATGGCCGCCCGAGGGTAGCCCATGGCCGCGCGAGGGTAGCCCGAGGCCACCCGTGGTTAGCCCATGGCCGCCCGAGGGTAGCCTATGGCCGCGCGAGGCTAGCCCATGGCCGCGCGAGGGCAGCCCATGGCCACCCGAGGGTAGCCCATGGCCGCGCGAGGGTAGCCCATGGCCGCGCGTGGTTAGCCCATGGCTGACCGAGGGTAGCCCATGGCCGCCCGAGGGTAGCCCATGGCCGCCCGAGGGTAGCCCATGGCCGCGCGAGGGTAGCCCATGGCCGCCCGAGGGTAGCCCATGGCCACCCGAGGGTAGCCCATGGCCGCCCGAGGGTAGCCCATGGCCGCGCAAGGGTAGCCCATGGCCGCCCGAGGGTAGCCCATGGCCGCCCGAGGGTAGCCCATGGCTGCCCGAGGGTAGCCCATGGCCGCGCGAGGGTAGCCCATGGCCGCCCGTGGGTAGCCCATCGCCGCGCAAGGGTAGCCCATGGCCGCCCGAGGGTAGCTCATGGCCGCGCGAGGGTTGCTCATGGCGGCGCGTGGTTAGCCCATGGCCGCCCGAGGGTAGCCCATGGCCACCCGAGGGTAGCCCATGGCCGCCCGAGGGTAGCCCATGGCCGCCCGAGGGTAGCCCATGGCCGCCCGAGGTGCCTTTTGGCCGCCCGAGGGTAGCCCATGGCCGCCCGACGGTAGCACATGGCCGCGCGAGGGTAGCCCATGGCCGCCCGAGGGTAGCCCATGGCCGCCCGAGGGTGGCCCATGGCCGCTCGAGGGTAGCCCATGGCCGCGCGAGGGTAGCCCATGGCCGCCCGAGGGTAGCCCATGGCCGCGCGAGGGTAGCCCATGGCCGCCCGAGGGTAGCCCATGGCCGCGCGAGGGTAGCCCATGGCCACCCGAGGGCAGCCCATGGCCACCCGAGGGTAGCCCATGGCCGCGCAAGGGTAGCCCATGGCCAAGCGTGGTTAGCCCATGGCCGCGCGAGGGTAGCCCATGGCCACCCGAGGGTAGCCCATGGCCGCCCGAGGGTAGCCCATGGCCGCGCCAGGGTAGCCCATGGCCGCGCGAGGGTAGCCCATGGCCGCGCGAGGGTAGCCCATGGCCGCCTGAGGTGCCCATGGCTGCCCGAAGGTAGCCCATGGCCGCCCGAGGGTAGCCAATGGCCACCCGAGGGTAGCCCATGTCCGCCCGAGGGTAGCCCATGGCCGCCCGAGGGTAGCCCATGGCCGCGCGAGGGTAGCCCATGGCCGCGCGAGGGTAGCCCATGGCCGCCCGAGGGTAGCCCATGGCCGCCCGAGGGTGGGCCATGGCCGCCCAAGGGTAGCCCATGGCCGCGCGAGGGTAGCCCATGGCCGCCCGAGGGTAGCCCATGGCCGCGCGAGGGTAGCCCATGGCCGCCCGAGGGTAGCCCATGGCCGCGCGAGGGTAGCCCATGGCCACCCGAGGGTATCCCATGGCCGCCCGAGGGTAGCCCATGGCCGCCCGAGGGTAGCCCATGGCCGCCCAAGGGTAGCCCATGGCCGCCCGAGGGTAGCCCATGGCCGCCTAAGGGTAGCCCATGGCCGCGCGAGGGTAGCCCATGGCCGCCCGAGGGTAGCCCATGGCCGCCCGAGGGTAGCCCATGGCCGCGCCAGGGTAGCCCATGGCCGCCCTAGGGCAGCCCATGGCCACCCGAGGGTAGCCCATGGCCGCCCGAGGGTAGCCCATGGCCGCCCGAGGGTAGCCAATGGCCGCCCGAGGGTAGCCAATGGCCACCCGAGGGTAGCCCATGTCCGTTCGAGGGTAGCCCATGGCCGCCCGAGGGTAGCCCATGGCCGCGCAAGGGTAGCCCATGGCCGCCCGAGGGTAGCCCATGGCCGCGCGAGGGTAGCCCATGGCCGCCCGAGGGCAGCCCATGGCCGCGCGAGTGTAGCCCATGGCCGCGCAAAAGGTTGCCCATGGCCGCGCGTGGTTAGCCCATGGCCGCCCGAGGGTAGCCCATGGCCACCCGAGGGTAGCCCATGGCCGCCCGAGGCTAGCCCATGGCCGCGCGAGGGTAGCCCATGGCCGCCCGAGGGTAGCCCATGGCCGCCCGAGGGTAGCCCATGGCCGCCCGAGGGTAGCCCATGGCCGCGCGAGGGTAGCCCATGGCCGCGCGAGGGTAGCCCATGGCCGCCCGAGGGTAGCCCATGGCCGCCCGAGGGTAGCCCATGGCCGCCCGAGGGTAGCCCATGGCCGCGCGAGGGTAGCCCATGGCCGCGCGAGGGTAGCCCATGGCCACCCGAGGGTAGCCCATGGCCGCGCGAGGGTAGCCCATGGCCGCGCGTGGTTAGCCCATGGCCGCGCGAGGGTAGCCCATGGCCGCGCGAGGGTAGCCCATGGCCGCGCAAGGGTAGCCCATGGCCGCCATAAGGTTGCCCATGGCCGCGCGAGGGTAGCCCATGGCCGCGCAAGGGTAGGCCATGGCCGCGCGAGGGTAGCTCATGGCCGCGCGAGGCTAGCCCATGGCCGCCCGAGGGTAGCCCATGGCCGCGCGTGAGTAGCCCATGGCCGCGCGAGGGTAGCCCATGGCCGCCCGAGGCTAGCCCATGGCCGCCCGAGGGTAGTCTATGGCCGCGCGAGGGTAGCCCATACTACATGGGTAGCGTGTAGAGGGGGAGTATCCTTATTAAATACAACTGTATTCCTTAAGTACCTTCTGTATTTTGCCAGGATTTCCCAGTATTTCGGAACGCTACCCATGTAGTGAGTACCTACGGTTATCTATGGCAGATCTGCATAAGCCGACACCGTGATCCTTGTTATTACCGCCGTACCTGCATCCCATGCCCGCCTTGCATTGCTCGCTTCCCAGCTCGCAAATCAGTTATCAATTGAATGATTGTGTGTTGTCATTATCTGAGAATCAATGTTATAGTAAATGTAAGTTTCACTTTGTGACAACTGTGAACTTATGTGAACTTATGTAGATTTCTGCGATTTTACCAACACCTGTAGGTTTGTGAACTTATGTAGATTTCTGCGATTTTACCAACACCTGTAGGTTTGTGAACTTATGTAGATTTCTGAAAAATCTGTGATCTTGAAACATGGTTTGTCATTAACTGAGAATCATCATTATAGTAAATATAAGTTTCTGTTTGTGACACAGTCCGGTGGTACACATCTGGAAATTTTGCGATCTGGAAATATAGTTTGTCATAATTAGAGAAGTAGTATTATAGTAAATATAAGTTTCTATTTATGACAACTATGAATTTGTGTAGATTGATCTGGGATTTTCTGCGATTTGAGCCAGATCTGTGATCGCTGTGATCGCTGTGATCGGAGCTGATGAGATTACGGGTTGCCATGCTTGTCATTATTAGAAATTGATCTATATAGTAAATCTAAGTTTCACTTTCTGACACGCAACGGGCTGCAGTGTGATTTATTGAAAAAGTGAGGCAATGGTTACCTAAAATATCGGGCGTTTCATGCTTTTTTTGCGATCGCAATCCTTGTCATAAACTGAGAATGGTGTATATAGTAATTTTAAGTTTCTCTTTATGACAAAACTTGATTCCTTTTTCTCTTCCGATATCTTAATGGCGACCCAGACATTCCACGCAGATTGTTTTGAAATTTTACCGAACATTGATAGTAACTCAATTGATTTAATTATTTTAGATTTGCCTTATAATCAAACTGCTTGTAAATTTGACAATCAGATTATCGACTTGGATAGATTATGGAAACAATTGAAACGTATCGGTAAACCCCGAACGGCATATGTATTCTTTTGCACGACTCGGTTCGGACATAAGTTAATATCCAGCAACGAGAAGATGTTTAGATATGATATTGTGTGGCAGAAAACGGTCAGTTCTGGATTTTATCATTGCAATCAGATGCCACTACGCAGTCATGAGATGCTGTATGTATTCTATGATAAGTTACCTACTTATAATCCACAAATGACTGACGGTAAACCGTACACACGTGTGCCGGGTAGACGCACTGAATTATATACCGGAAACAGTCCGAGAATTAATACAACATCTGATGGTAAACGATTTCCGAAGTCTGTGATAACTATTGCGAACGGTAATCACAAAAGCAAACACCCGACGGCGAAGCCTTATGGTATATTAGAGTGGATCGTTAAAACTTATTCAAATGAGGATGACTTGATATTAGACCCATTCATGGGTATCGGTACTGTCGGTACGGTGTGTAGTGATTATAATCGCAGATTTATAGGTATAGAAATGGATCATAAATATTATTCTCAAGCTAATCGGTTGTTAACAAATTGATCATTATATTGGTGTTTGATCTGCAAGCAAGATTAATATGGTCCACAGAGTGTTCTACAAAACAGTTATCAAAGAAATCTGTGGTGCAAAGGCTACGGGTTCTAAGCTATTTCTATGCTACACAGCCAACTAACCAGACAAAGAGTCCAGCCATCATCGCAATAAATTGTGCATAGCAAAAGGCGGTTATCTCAACCTCATACTTCAGCAGGAACAGGTTGAGTTCCTGGTTGCCGATACACACAGCAAGCTTGCGGGCCACCTTAAAAACCTAACAGGTGAAGATCAAACGAAAGCTGTACGTGATTACAAGAAGAAGTATCGGAAATCAAAAGAGAAGGTTGAGAAAGTTACAAGACTTCAATGGAAAAAACAAGGAAAGCGACCATTCAAAGAACAACGTAGAACCGATGAGATCGAAAAGTATACCGTCGGGGATTCTAAGAGACATATCAAGAAATTCAGTACCGATGTTGAAAAACTTAAAGTTCCCTTTACAACGTTTCTTGAAAGAGCTGGTCCCGATGGTAGCAGTTTAAACTATTGGTTACCTGAAAAATCAAAAGGAACTGAACAAGTATCAATGAGAGCGGTGTTCGAGGATGGGACTACATCCAAGTGGGTGAAAGGTTCCGATCGTCAAGATGTGATGATGAAGTTTGAAGAGATGCTGCAAAGTCCGAAGGGTGGAGATAGCAGCAAAAAGTCGGTCGAGGTTGCCAAAGATATCGAAGTTGATTATTACTCTTCTAAACCACCAGAAGGTAAAGGTAGCAAATGTACGGCAGCTCCGAAGAATGGTGTAGAATTACGATTGAAACAATGTGTGATTAAGATTGAATCTCGCAACAATTGTGGGATCAAATCTTTGGAACTTTTACATAGGAAACGAAAATTAGATAAGATGTTGAGTGATAATCTCATAAAAAAGAATCAATATGAAAACAAATGGAAGCAACTCAAAAGAGATGCCAGCAATCATAGAGGCAATATTACAACAATATCTAATCAGCTGCGTTTGAAATTGTTTCCGAAAATGGATCAAAATGGAATCAATATAGAAGACTTTTCTATTTTAGAAAAACATTATGAAATTAACATATTTGTGTGGGGTATCACTGAAAGACTTGGCGGTGATCCAATCATGTATTACCCGCCGTACTTTAACGAACACAATGACTATTCAAGTTATAATGATAGCTATCACATACTCTTACATGACAATCACTATGAACCGATTACAAGGATTGATTGCTTCAAAGGCAAGACCTATAGACCATCATGTTCTCAATGCAAGTCTCAGAAATGCATCTTTGCAAACAAGGATACACGATTGTCATCAGGCAATAAACAATGGCATCATTGTGAGATATGCAATCGTAAGTTTATGAATGAAGAGTGTTATGATCTTCATAAGGAATTAGTGACCTGTGCTAATGTACACAAATGTAAATTATGTAATGTTATCTTTAATTCTAAAGAGAAACATATATGTGGATACAAGTCATGTCCTAATTGTAAGATCGTTTGTAATCTGCATGAGCACAAGTGTTACATGACAAAAGTTCAACCGAAACCCATATTGGACTATAAAACCATTGTTTGTTTTGATTTTGAAACAATGAATGACAATGGCAGATTGATTGTTAATCATTGCGAAAGTCAATATCACGACGGTTCGTTTGTCATTCACAAAACAATAGATGACTTTCTGGAATGGGTATATCTCAAAAAACATGATAATCATACCTTCGTCGCCCATTGCGGGAGTCGCTTCGATTTCCGATTAATAGTAGAACATATCATCAATGTCCAAAGAAAGCCTCCACAAGATATATTATATACAGGTGCAGACATTCTATGTATGAGAATTGGAAATGTAAGATTTATTGATTCATATATGTTTATGACAAGACCATTGCATTCCCTTCCGGAAATGTTCGGCTTTGAACATGAAATCACGAAGGGATATTATCCACATCTTTTCAATACAAAAGAGAACGAACACTACATGGGTCTTTATCCCGATATCAAATATTACAATCCAGAAATCTTACAACCTGAAGCTTATACAAAGTTATATCATTGGTGGTTTGAGAGAAAGAGTAAATGTTGTATTTTTGAACATCCAAAAGAGCTTGCGAGATATTGTCACGATGATGTTACGATTCTTCGACGAGCTGTCTTCGATTTCAGAGATTGTTTTCTTAAAATCACCGATAATAAGTTCGATCCATTCAGCTATCTAACTTTGGCTCAATTGGCGGTGAACATATGGAGAAATGAGTGTATGCCCAAGGACTCGGTGGGTATACTACAATCACTGACCAAATCGCAGAATGCCTCTATCAAAGAGAATCAATGGTTGGACTATATAGTACACACAACGTCGGCGAAGCTTGTCATAGATTTGGATGGTAAACGGAACTATAAACTCAAAGATACGGGGTTACACATATATGTTGATGGATTTGATAAAACAACAAACACCGTATATGAATTTCTTGGTAGTTGGTTTCACGCCGATTTGAAGAAGTATCACAAAGATGATATTCAGTATCAACAGGGTCGGAGATCGGGCATGACATTTGGCGAAGTTAATCGACAAACCATGAAACGATTAGAGGACATCAAGGCAGCTGGCTACAATCTTGTATATATATGGGAATCGGACTGGGATTCACAAGTGGCTCAATTGGAAACTTCACATGTTGGAAATGCATTCTTAGATAGACAAATTTTAGCTTCTCCCATTCATGATAGAGACTCCTATCATGGTGCAAGAGTTGATTTAGGCAAGTTGTTTTATAAATGCAAAGACAATGAATATATCAGATATCAAGACTTCAACTCTATGTATCCTTCGGTAATGAAGACCAAACGGTTCCCGAAAGGGCACCCGGAGATCATTAGAGATGTTAAATCCCTTGATATTCATGGATACTTTGGATTGATTAAATGTAAGATACTACCAAATAAACATTTGAAGTTTGGTGTGTTACCGCACGTTACGAACAAATTGATCTTTCCGTTGTATGAAATGGTCGGAACATGGACCACGGTGGAATTGGAGAAGGCTATTGAAAAGGGATATGAGATTCTTGACATCTATGAAATTAAACATTGGAAGGAGACTACAACTGATTTGTTCGGTGCATACATTGATAAGTTTTTGAAACTTAAGACTGAATCGTCGGGACCACCTGAGGGTGACATCGATGCATTCATAAAAGACTTTGAATTTCATGAAGGTATCAAGTTAGACAAACGAAACATCAAATACAATCCAGGTATGAGACAAGTTGCTAAAGACATGCAAAATATATTATATGGAAAACTCGGTGAACGATCAAACAAATCTAAAAGTAAGGTCATTCAAAATCCAGGTGAGTTCTACAATACAATCAGTAATAAGAGGTACGATTGTAAATATGAGTTTATTGGATCTGAAGAGAATGAGATGGTATTGATGAATTTTACCGAGAATTCTGATGTGTATGCCGACACACGGTTTTCAACGAACGAGGTGTTGGCCGCGTTCATAACCAGCTATGGACGATTGAAATTGTACGAGCTGATAGAAGCCACCGGGTTCTCAAACGTATTATACTTTGATACTGATTCCATTATATATATAGAAACTCAAGAGAACCATCATATATATCACGGGACTGGTTATAGACAGCCATGGTTAGGTTATCTTAAGTGTGAGCTTCAAGGATTGGAAAAAGAACATGGTAAGTGTATTGAATTCCTGAGCACCGGACCAAAGTCATACAGCCTGAAGTTCGCCGATGAATATTGTATGACCAAGATAAAAGGTTTCTCTTTGAGTACTGAAAACTTAGAACATATCAATCATGATGTTATGAAAAATATGATTCTAAATCAAAGGAACGACCCAGTCAAAATGAGTAACCTTGTTATCAGACATCAATCAAATTCATTAGGATTAGAAGTCAGATCGGAATCCAAGACATTTAATTTCAGTTATGACAAAGGAAACATTGATTGGACGACATGGGACATTTTACCATTGTCATAAAGTGGGGATTGATTTTACTATAATAATGATTTTCTAATTGTGACACACTTGTTTTTGTCAGAAACTGAGAATTGTATATATAGTAATTGTAAGTTTCACTTTGTGACACCCTACCATAATAATCGATCTGCATAGTATCCATTGCTACCGACGACATTGCGGTCTTTCTTGTGTCTAATTTTGTACAACCGACGTCGTTCATCGGCATACTCTTTACCCTTAGTGGCCATGTATGTAGGGTAATCAGAAGCACCTCGCTGTCCGACCTGAGCGATCAATTTACCATCCTTGAAAACGTCAATCTTTTTGCTTTGATTATTTGATGGGCTGATCTTCACACCGAGTTTCCGTGCTTGACTTTTTGTGTAAGCTTTGATTTGATAAGTCATTGTATACTATATGTAACACTATTATATAGTATGACAAGCAAACCAATATCAGAGAGTAAACTACAAGAGCTATATTTGGATCCCAAGGTGGGTATGAGCGGTGCCAATGCATTCACCAAAAAGCTAAAGGCACGAGGTTATAAAGTCACAGAGTCTCAGGTCAAGGCTGCTATTTCCAAGACTGAGACATCACAAGTTTTATCACAGCCTAAAAGAATATCTCGTAAGGATTATTATCCAACGTACGGACCAGTCGATAAGGTCTCTATACAAGCCGACCTGGCCTTCATACCCAAAGACAAGTCGGTGAACAAAGGATATGCCGTGATTCTGACGGCGATTAACGTTAATACTAACAAAGCGTATGCAATCGCTTTGAAATCCAAAACCGTCAGAGACAAGAACAATAAACGATCGGAGGATGTCGAGGGTATCGTTCCTGCCATGAGACGATTGATAAAGGAAACCAAAATGGATACACTAAGTACCGATTTAGGGAGCGAGTTCACGAAAAGAAAAAGAAAAAGAAAAAACCACGCCCTGTTGGGCGTGTGAGTAAATTAATTTCCCAGGCCCTACTCTGGGCCTAGACAAGTTACCAGATGTGCAGATAAGTAAATTACTTCTCCTATGGCTACGTGTGTGCAGACGAATTGCTAGTTTATCACTAGTTAGCACTAAGATGGGGAAGGATGCTTCTATTACGTGAGCAACAGTTGCACCCACTCCGATCCGGCTGCTGCCTCTTTTGTGTGGGCAAAGGATTCTATTTGTCGATCTGTTTCCGGCAGTTTTGCCCCCCCTGCTTATTTATTTATCGGTGCAGAGTCCGACGATGCCGCTGAGGATTTTCTTACTTTCCCCACTGCAGCACGCTGCAAGAGATCCAAGCTATAAAAACCTTTTCAGGAAAAGTGGTTCTCGTGCGCGGCGCTCTTCCCTGTTCTTCTCCACCGGGATGTTAATACCTCATCACACCTTATAGGCTATTGCGAACTTTATCACACCTTATAGGCTATTGTGAACCTTATCACACCTTTTAGGCTATTGTGAACTAGTGTCGATTACTGAGAGAAGGGGGCGTCTTTCGATGCCAGCTGTCGCAGCTAGCTAGGTATGGGACTCCGCAGGATTGACTTATACGTATTTTGCCTCTGAGACCCTGGGCGCTTTTTTGATTTGTCAGGTGGTTTCGAAGCTGTAGGCAGTGGCTCTGAGCGTTTGCGTGTCTGTAGGCGTTTGTGATTCTCCGAAAGGATCCTGTCACCACAGTCGCTTGGGATGGCGACACTGTGTGCCTGTTTCGTTGTTTCCCGATGCGTCCGTAGATTTGCAGTTGCTGTGTCTGCAGTAGCCATGGCTTCAGGTGTAGATTCCGTTGGATTCGTCTTCGCAGGCTGCTCTGCGCCACTATTTACAAATTGTCTCGCCACTCTATTTGCGTTCCGTAATATTTTCCGTCTGACTGTTTTCGCGCTAGGACCCTGCTGAGATGCGGTTCCTAGTGGGGAGTTGTCGCGCCCTCTTTGATTACTTTTCTTCTCTGAGATGATGGCACGTTCTGCTGTGGCTACGAGCAAACTACGAGCGAGTTCACGAACAAACCCGTGCAAGCATTGTTGAAAGAGAAGGGAATCGAACATTACACGTCTCAAAAAGAGGACCACACTCGGCAAGGTAAAATTGAAAGATTCAACAAAACTTTGAAACGAAGATTTAATATCAATGAGGCGAGCACAGGTAGAAACAATTGGGTCGACTATTTGGACTCAATCGTCGAGAACTATAATGAAACGGTAAATCAAGGTAATATAAATGATACCCCTCCTGATGACATGAATAAGAATCGTGTTATTAGAAGTGTCTTGTTGAAACGCAATCAAACTGCCAAACTCTTACAAAAGTTAGACATTAAACCAGGCGATCGAGTGAGATTACGTGTGACTAAGAAGACATTTGATAAAGAGAGTCAAACATGGTCTACGCAGGTGTATAAAGTCCGAAGTAGAAAGGGGTTGTCTTTCGTGATAGAGGACGGTGACGGTGATACCTTAAGCCGGCAATACAAACCAAGAGAACTGAAAGAGGTTCAAGGACCTGTTTCCAAACCATCCAAAGAAACTCGTGGGACCAAGACTGACAGTGAAAACAAGCAGGCCGCAAAATCTGAGCGTGCGTTGAAGAAAGAGGGTATAGAAGGCAATACCGCTTCCAAGACACCCAGGAACTATGATGATTATGAAGTTAATGTGTTCATTAGCGATAAGAAATCGTCAAATTATCAAAAGACTTTGAAAGGATATCTTAAGCTCAATCGATCAAGGAAAAGTAAACGTAAGTATCAGTTGATATTCTATGACAAATCGGAAGAGGATGAGTTCGTTGATATACCTGACCCTGAAATTAAACTGTTGAAAAAAAGAAACCGTTGATATATAATGAGAACAATATTGACCGATGAGGTCGGACGACGTAATTGTATGAAAATGATGGGAGTTGCCAATGGCTCAAGTTCCGACACTCTGTTCCGAGGATATGGTAAACTTGCTAAAAGCAACTACGTAATAACGATGCCCCCTAAGAACAGTGCTGTGTTCTATAACACTCTAAGAGATTCAGGGATAAATTCCAATGCATTAGTGAGAGATATTCAGGACTATAGCAGTGGTATTAATATAACCATGCCTAATCCTATGATGACAATGAATCCAATGATGACAATGACACAAGACGATATCGATAATCAAGCGTTGCTGCGTATTGCCAAAGACGCTGAAGACCGAAACGCCATGGTCGCAGAAGCATCCAAACAACTATTACCAGAGACTCCTGAAGCTGGACCGTCAAAGGTTACTGGAAAGGGTAGAAATATGAAACTCTCAGTTCAAGAATCATTGAGTTTACCCGAAATGGCGTCGCCGAGAATATTTGGTGCACAAGCATCCTCAAGGATGACAACTCGAAGTCAAGTGCCACCACCGGCTCCAATGAGTCCTTTACAAAAAGGAATAAGTTACATAATGGGAGACGATTTAACACCCAAATCAAAAACTCCTTAATAGTAATGAATATTCCTTGTAATCAAAGCTATCAATCCAATGCTTACTGTCGTCCGTCGAGCACTTCATCATTGTTTAGTAGTGAAATTGCTGATACACAACCATCAAATCGTAGTGCCTTTGGCAACAGCAATGCACCTTTCAAATCTATGGTCACAGTCAAGAGTAGACCAATTATGAAACCTGACGATGTTGACAAGTATACACAAAGAGACACCTCAAAATTGCTAAATGCTCTCAGTCAAGACACAGTGAAATTTCCGAGTACCGCTTTAAACAAAGTATTTGGTCCTAACATTACATCTAAGGACGATTCTACACAAACGAAATATGCACGAGCATCAGATGTTTCGTATGCATATAGCTATGGTGATAAAGCACGTTTAAAGGGTATCATGAGAGGACTTCCGGGTTATTACATAAATCAAAGTTTGTCGGGTCGAAATTCTACAACGTTGGTCAATCCTAAAAGTCAAGACGTCATTATTGCATATCGAGGCTCTGATGCAGAATTTGGAAGTCTGAACACTCTTGCCCAGGACATCTCACGTGGACAAAACGTAGAAGATTGGTATGTAAATCTTTTGACAGTGATGAAACAACAACGTAGTACATCAAGATATCAAGAAGCACAACAACGATTTGACGATGTCAAAATGAAATACGGTGGCTACAGTATAAGCTATCGGTCACCGGACACTCTAACGGCGGTGGTCAAAGCAATTACATATCGGAAGTTAACAACGTAGAAGGGCATCATTTCAACCCAGCAATAAATCCTTTGCAAGAACCGATTAACACTCCGACCGAAAAGCAAGTATTATACTCAACTGAAGGTGATCTAATTTCCTTGCCGGCACGATTGAAGCCACATCCCAAGAGCAATTATGATATCGTACATGTCAATCCAAAGGTAGGTACGGAAAACAATTTGACAAAATTGCATAGCGTGGAACAAATGTACTCAGATGCACCGGAGTCTACGCGAGTCAGTACAGCAAGGTCTCGGTATGGGTTTGCCAACGCCATGACGGGTTCGGCTGTGGGAGGGTACCTTGGATATTACACACCGACTGACACCAACGACGAACGTATCTTTAGGACCACTCAAGGTTTATTAGAACCAATCTTATTATCAGAAACTCCAAATGTAAACTTCACAGATTTAATGAATGTAATGGGTGTTAAAGAAAGCTTGGGCGAGAAGAATTACATACGTGAAAAATTAGGATTGAGTCCTATAGAACAAACACCATTAAGTGAAGTGCCGATCTATGATCCAATCACAGAAATGATACGTCAAGTCACGGGTCGTGCTGATCAAGATAGGGAATTGTTTGAACGACAATCGCTTGTTTAACGATTTGTCATAAAGTGAGATTCTAATTTACTATATACATCAATCTCTAATTGTGACAAATTCAAACTTTCAAATTTATTCTCTATATATTACAATGGACCGTCAAGAATTGATACGCTTAGCCAAACTTCAATACCCCGATATTAAAGAAGCTCATGTAGAATTGCTTGTAGATGATTATATCAAACGTCCAGAATTTTACGATGACCTTTGTACTGGAAACATTGAAGAACCAATTCCTTTAGATCGGGATACTGTTGATTCCATAAAAGATAATTGTTATATTAATATAGATGAGCGTAATTAGCACAAGAACGCTATTCTTGTCTTCCGAAGACAATAGCAATGGAGACGCACGTGTTTTGCAAATGAACATACCCACTCAGCTGATAAGTTACCGAGCACAAACCAAACTGAGATTAACTTTGAATACTTTCTCTTGTGCAAAGACATGGTATAGTATCAACGAGACCAATGGCATCTTCTATGTGGGTGATACGGTAAATGATACTTTAACGGAAGTGAAAATACCTTATGCAAATTATACAGAGCTGGATCAATTCACATCTAAACTGGCCACCGCAATAAAAACTGCCATCGGTGGCACGATAGACACAGTTACTATCACTTATGATAAGGACAACGGCGGGGCCTTAAATTATGAGAACAAATTTCGTATAGAATTAAGACCACCACAGCCCGATGTAAAGTTTGTAGCTTTTAGTGTCAGCGGCAATTTTCAAGCTATACCTGGGTCTCCTTTAGACGCCGCCTTAAATACCTCAGTTTCCAGAGCAGGCAAATACAACGATTCCGACCAAGTACTCGGTGGCCGTGTTAATCGCAGTACGGTAGGTATGAGTACAGTGTCTCAGCTCTTAGATTTGTTTCAAACAGATTTTTTTGTAGCGTACAGCTTATGTGAATCAATATACCCTTGCAACATTCAAACCATCGATGCATTGTACCTTAGGATAACATCGTTACCAACACACAATATTGAATCAACCAATCTTTCTACTTTTACAAATAATAACGAAATGATCAGTTCTGATATCTGGGCGAAAATATTATTGCCAAGTGACACAACGACAGATTTCATAAGATACATAGATCCAAACGATAACTTTGTTATTGAAGTGTCTGGGTCTCAATTTACTTCATTTAGAATCACACTTACAGATTCTAAAGCAAGACTGATCACATTGGCCTCTCCGACCCAAGCATCAGACGGCAGTATTAACTATTCATTAAGCATTAAGGTCGAAGAATTGGCACCTGCTGGTCTCTCAGATATTTTATAATCTTTATAATATATATACAAAAATGAGCCTCCCAATGTCATTGGCCTACGGCTTATCGAAAATGAACTCGTATTCCACCAATTACTTCAGATTAGAAACGACAAATCTCACTAAAGCATCAAGGTATTCAACTATAACTTATTTGAATCTGCCTGTCAATTTCATCGTTAATATGAAAAGTCTCAGTATGCATTGCAAAGGTTCGTGCAAAACTCCTATAGAATATACGGACAATGGAAATAAAAATTTAATTGTTACGCTTCCCAACGGACTTGAAAAGCTCATCTCTCGCTGTGAGGTCTTCGCAGGAGGCCAGCAGTTGACCACTGGTTTTCAAAGTTACAGCACAGTAGCAACCGTTCTCGACACTATCAAAACAACACTCAGTAAAGAAATGACTTATCAACGTGTTCTCAAAAATCAAGAAATCAATGTTGCTGACAATTTCTATGCCACACCACGTCCATACATCTTGAATACCTGGCTCAGCATATTAGGAGAAGCAGAACCTTCATACATTGATACAAGTCTTCTTCCTCCAGTTCAAATCAGATTGTATTTGCATGGGCCTGAGGTGTTAGGAGCGTTTGTCCAAGGTAGTCCACCTGAAGTCGATCTCACGGAAAAAGCCCAACAGACTTTAATATCACAAGGGGACTTTTTATTAGACGACCTTTACTTTACCGTAGAAACAATCACTTTCAGTTCAGGTGTCTACGATGCCGCCGTGGAATCAAAATTGCGTGACGGTTTTTTGGAAATTCCGTATAAGAACTATTTTTCATTTTTTGAAGGGGCCTCTACGATGGACAAATCAACAAGGTTCTCTTTGAGTTCACAGTGTATTGATAACATATATGCTGTTCAACGCCCAGGGGATTATCGGGATAAACCTTTAGGACTTATCAAATTGGAAAACACATGTGGTACATCTTACCTCCCGTCTTACTTTAGATTTTCAGCTGGTCATTTAGGTGCTCTACAATTTAACTTGAATAACCTGTTCGTTCCTAACTATAGAGTCGATCCTCTTGCTGCATTCAATCTCTTGACCATCAGTAAAGCTGACAACTATGGTTCGCTATCGGGTTGTAAGATTAACAGTTATGAAGATTGGCTCAACAATCAGTTCATTCCTATGGTACGTTTGAATCTCCCCTCAGAAATGAATGTCCGCAGCCTAACAGGATTGGATTCTCGGGGTTTGAACAGTTCCTTCTATTTTCAAACTCATGTAGCACAACCAGCTGACGATTTACAAAGGGTAAATCTGACAAACAGTAACGAGGTAATGATTATTTGCGAAACGACCGCAGTTCTTCGTATCGGTCAAAACCGTGTGATCGAAACGGTATTTTAAAAAGCGGTTAATAGTATAGAAACATGGCTCAACAACCAAGATTGGTTGGGTACAACATGATAAAAGATGTAGGACCGAACGTGGACAAACAGATTCACACCGCGACGATGTGTCAAATGTCAGGTTTTAGACCGATTATGATGCAACAGCTACCATGTAAAACAATCAATGATATCACATATCCACTATTTAGGATCAGCAACGTTCATCCTTTGGCGGGATACAAAAGTTATACTTTAGGGCATGGTGAAAAGCTTTCTCAAAAGATGGAAATGTTCCATTTCCCGATGGAGCATCCATTGAATAGTCGATTGTTGCAACCTGTGCCTTTGTTTTTTTCATAGATTAGTATATACAATGTCAGCTTTCGGAAATGAACTAAATGCAAAAACCTTGACTTATGCCAATACTACGTTTCGCACAACACTAAGAAATGGAACATTGATACAATTAACAGAGGATGACGTACAGAATCAAATTATATTAGGTGATACTCCCTCAGCTGTTCGGTTGCCGGAATGTCTACCTGCTATCAAAGGTAAAATGTTTACAATTTATAACGGAACAGCCGCAACAGGCGGACCAGTGACTCTTCAAAAGTTTGAGGGTGACAGAATAAATGGATCTTCAGACACAACTAACGGCGATATTACTTTAGAAAATGGTACAACCAATGGAGACAAAATAACGAGCGTCACTCTAATTGCATCAGGCGAAAGGACGTTTGAATCAGGTTCAACTACCGTTGTTGACCTTCCAGGAAATTGGTATGTGATTTCAACATCTTATCGGAATACATATTAAAATATAAAAAGTATAGTATATAATGTCAGCTTTCGGTTCAAATCTAATAGTGAAAGAAATCAACGGTAAACCATTTGTAAATGGCACGGGTCCAACCGATACACTAACGTGCGATACAGTGGTGTGTCAAACTATAGGCAGCGTTGAATCACCGCTTGAGACCATGCACATCGGCTCGGACATACGCTACCAGAACGATATCAAATTTATAGATACTCAAGACCCATTGAATGAACGAGAACAAATGTCCTTGTTGACAGATGGGTCGCTAAAAGTACACACATCAATCAAATTCAACGATTTCGTGTTGAACAATCCAATATCGAATTCACGATTCTCTGCAGGCCTCGATGACCTCGATGCTTCGTTCGAGATCAAAAGCTTAGACCCAGTAGAACAAACACGTGTTAAGATAGGCGAAACGGGCATCAACGAGGTAACCTGCTTGCAGACAACAATCAATATAGAGCCTTTCGGCAGTGGGGTATTGATAAACGACGGCCCACTCGTATTGAATACGGGTGACATCACGTTGACCGCAGGTAAATATCGTGGAGACGGTTCTTTGCTCCAAAACCTGCCGTCCGGGGCAAATCAGAATTTACAATCGGTCACTGATCAAGGTAGCACGACCAGTGTCGCCGATGTTTCATACACCGGAACGGGTACCATGGTAGTCAATCAAGAAAAACTGAGTGGCAATAATCTTAGAATTGAATCAGGTTCTGGTGGTTTTGGAAAAGTGTCTATCGGAGAACAAACTCAAGGGTTTACCAATGCCGACCACATTGGAGATCGTTCTATCGCAATCGGCCGCAATGCATTATCTATTAACAATACAACAAGTAATGATACGATTGCAATTGGTTCTGGTTCATGCAATAACAATTGCGGTTCTTATGTCGTGTCTATTGGGGACGACTGTGGGCAGAACAATTGCAAAGATGCAGCCGTGAACATCGGAAAATATGCAGGTGAATTTACAGCAGGTGAAAATGCAATCAACATAGGTGCTCTCGCAGGACAGAACTCTGCTCAGAGTGCGGTTAACACCGATAACACAATCGTTTTGAATGCAAGCGGGGTTGAATTAAACGCCGGTGTTGCTAATAGTTGTTATATAAGACCTATTAGATTGTCTCCCGACCCAGCAAGCGAGTCACAAATGCTCCACTACGATACAGCATCCAATGAGGTGCGATATGGTCCTGTTTCCAGTGGCGGCGGTATTCCGAGTTTATCTCAAGTATTGGCTGTGGGCAATACCGGCGGTTCGATCAACCTCACTTCAGATTTGGATACGGCGGCCATAAGAATCACGAACAGTATTGATTGGGCTTACACAACACCAAACACATCTTCGATAACGACTGATGGTATTCCATTAACTCAACTTACGAGTGCTTATAGAAAAACGACATCACCAAACACATTCACAGGCCAAGTTTACACAATGGTGAATACAACAGCTTCTACAATCACATCAGGAACGGTGGTGTCATTTGACGATGTAAGCACTAACATCAATGGTGTCAAACCCTATGCAGCAACAAACACAGCTACTAATACCAATGTCGGTGTTATAGGTGTATGTGTCCAAAATAGTCTTGCAGGTAATTCTTGTTTTGTACTTATTAGCGGTTTCTGTTCTGTTAACTGTATTGATGGATCGTACACCAAGGGTCAGCTTTTAGGACTTCAAGCAAATGGTGTTGTCAATTCTTCGGCAGTTGCGGCGACTAATGGTGTAATCGGGTGCTGTATGGAAACCGTAACTCATGCATCGCCAAATGCAGTTATATGTTATTTACAACCGTCATTTAAATTGTAAATATATTGTAAATGCCTGTAAAGCGAAATAATCCTAATTTACCAAGTTGTGAAACCATCGTTCAAGATGGGGTCGGTATGAGAATTAAAGGAATTGTAAATGGAAGACTCGCAAACACTCGATGTAAGGTAAGAAATATTGCTGACCCCCAAGGGAACGTAGTCAGATATAACAAACAGAACTTACCAAAAACAAAAGCAAAAACAAATCAACGTCAATCAAAGGTGAACGTATCATTAGAGGGTGGGACTGGTGCAAACGCCATTTTAATATATGATACAGGGGCAACGTCCAGCCAAATGAGCACAGCAGATGCCAGACTTATAGGAATAATTAAACCAGACGGTACGTCCGATTATCATAATCAACCACAACGTGCTACCGGTATAGGCGGTTCGGTTGCCACAACACAATATTCCGACGTTCCTTTAATATTACCAGCGACCGGTGAAGTAGCAGAAGGCTCGGTATTGGTTTATCCTAACGCTATAGGATTGTTAGGTATATCACATATAAAACACTTTAAACGATACCGCGTGAAATTTAAATAGGTACATATGATATATGTCAAGTTTTGGACAAAGTTTAGTTTGTAAGAATTTAACATGTGATACCGTTAATGGTCAAACATATAATCCTGTACAAAGTTCAAAATGGACCGAAACAAATAAAGTTTTGGAACCGGCAACCGCTGGAGCAAGTGTAAAAATTTCCGGTTTAGAAGTAGATGGAAATGCAAGAATCAATGGTGGAATTGTCAACGTTGTACAATTAGGTTCCAAGACAAATTTAGAATTACAAGGGTCAAAAGCTGCTGATTCAACATTTATAGATTTGAATACATCACTGGTTGAATTATCAGAAGTTAATTCAGTGTATGCTTTGGAGTTTCGTAAACGACCTGTTATACCATCAAATCAATTTTTTAGAATTAACATGTTAGGTGATATCATAGGTGCTAATTTAATAGAAGCTGATATTGTTCGAACTCCTGTCGCAGAGTTAAATAGACTGACATTGCCGTCAGAGTTATCTCACAGAGGTTGCAATGTCATTACTGCTTTGACAGGTGGAAATGTAAATGACAGAACAATAGATATACCAGCGGGTAAATTCATTTGCTTCTTTGATTTGACGTTAAGTGCAGTCGATGTAGATGATGGTGTAAAAATCATGGATATCACATTTAATACACTTGCTCTCCCAATAACGAACGCACAAATAGATGATAGAAAATATACAATAGATGTAAGTGCAGTTTCAACAAACGATGCTAATGATCCAAATGATGCATTGGTATATTACACTTATGTAAAAAGTGGGCAATATGTGTTAACACTGGACAGTGGACGCAGTTTAAAGGGGCAACGTATAAACTTCCTGGCAAAATTTATAGAAATCCAATTTTAATGATAAGATATCGGAAGAGAAAAAGGAATCAAGTTTTGTCATAAAGAGAAACTTAAAATTACTATATACACCATTCTCAGTTTATGACAAGGATTGCGATCGCAAAAAAAGCATGAAACGCCCGATATTTTAGGTAACCATTGCCTCACTTTTTCAATAAATCACACTGCAGCCCGTTGCGTGTCAGAAAGTGAAACTTAGATTTACTATATAGATCAATTTCTAATAATGACAAGCATGGCAACCCGTAATCTCATCAGCTCCGATCACAGCGATCACAGCGATCACAGATCTGGCTCAAATCGCAGAAAATCCCAGATCAATCTACACAAATTCATAGTTGTCATAAATAGAAACTTATATTTACTATAATACTACTTCTCTAATTATGACAAACTATATTTCCAGATCGCAAAATTTCCAGATGTGTACCACCGGACTGTGTCACAAACAGAAACTTATATTTACTATAATGATGATTCTCAGTTAATGACAAACCATGTTTCAAGATCACATATTTTTCAGAAATCTACATAAGTTCACAAACCTACAGGTGTTGGTAAAATCGCAGAAATCTACATAAGTTCACAAACCTACAGGTGTTGGTAAAATCGCAGAAATCTACATAAGTTCACATAAGTTCACAGTTGTCACAAAGTGAAACTTACATTTACTATAACATTGATTCTCAGATAATGACAACACACAATCATTCAATTGATAACTGATTTGCGAGCTGGGAAGCGAGCAATGCAAGGCGGGCACGGGATGCAGGTACGGCGGTAATAACAAGGATCACGGTGTCGGCTTATGCAGATCTGCCATAGATAACCGTAGGTACTCACTACATGGGTAGCGTTCCGAAATACTGGGAAATCCTGGCAAAATACAGAAGGTACTTAAGGAATACAGTTGTATTTAATAAGGATACTCCCCCTCTACACGCTACCCATGTAGTGCCCATGGCTGCCAGAGGGTAGCCCATGGCCGCGCGAGGGTAGCCCATGGCCGCGCGAGGGTAGCCCATGGCCGCCCGAGGGTAGCCCATGGCCGCGCGAGGGTAGCCCATGGCCGCGCGAGGGAGTAGCCCATGGCCGCCCGAGGGTAGGCCCATGGCCGCCCGAGGGTAGGCCATGGCCGCGCGAGGGTAGCCCATGGCCGCCCGAGGGTAGCCCATGGCCGTCCGAGGGTAGCCCATGGGCGCCCGAGGGTAGCCCATGGCCGCGCGAGGGTAGCCCATGGCCGCGCGAGGGTAGCCCATGGCCGCCCGAGGGTAGCCCATGGCCGCCCCAGGCTAGCCCATGGCCGCGCGAGGGTAGCCTATGGCTTCCCGAGGGTAGCCCATGGCCGCGCGAGGGTAGCCCATGGCCGCCCAAGGGTAGCCCATGGCCGTCCGAGGGTAGCCCATGGCCGCGCGAGGGTAGCCCATGGGCGCCCGAGGGTAGCCCATGGCCGCGCGAGGGTAGCCCATGGCCGCGCGAGGGTAGCCCATGGCCGCGCGAGGGTAGCCCATGGCCGCGCGAGGGTAGCCCATGTAGCCCATGGCCCGAGGGTAGCCCATGGCCGCGCGAGGGTAGCCCATGGCCGCGCGTGGTTAGCCCATGGCCGCGCGAGGGTAGCCCATGGCCGCCCGAGGGTAGCCCATGGCCGCCCGAGGTTAGCCCATGGCCGCCCGAGGGTAGCCCATGGCCGCCCAAGGGTAGCCCATGGCCGCCCGAGGGTAGCCCATGGCCGCCTAAGGGTAGCCCATGGCCGCGCGAGGGTAGCCCATGGCCGCCCGAGGGTAGCCCATGGCCGCGCGAGGGTAGCCCATGGCCGCCCGAGGGTAGCCCATGGCCACCGGAGGGTAGCCCATGGCCGCCCGAGGGTAGCCCATGGCCGCGCGAGGGTAGCTAATGGCTGCGCGAGGGTAGCCCATGGCCGCGCGAGGGTAGCCCATGGCCGCGCGAGGGTAGCCCATGGCCGCGCGAGGGTAGCCCATGGCCGCCCGAGGGTAGCCCATCGCCACCCGAGGGTAGCCCATGGCCGCGCGAGGGTAGCCCATGGCCGCCCGAGGGTAGCCCATGGCCACCCGAGGGTAGCCCATGGCTGCCCGAGGTTAGCCCATGGCCGCGCGAGGGTAGCCCATGGCCGCCCGAGGGTAGCCCATGGCCGCGCGAGGGTAGCTAATGGCTGCGCGAGGGTATCCCATGGCCTTCCGAGGGTAGCCCATGGCCGCCCGAGGGTAGCCCATGGCCGCGCGAGGGTAGCCCGAGGCCACCCGTGGTTAGCCCATGGCCGCCCGAGGGTAGCCTATGGCCGCGCGAGGCTAGCCCATGGCCGCGCGAGGGCAGCCCATGGCCACCCGAGGGTAGCCCATGGCCGCGCGAGGGTAGCCCATGGCCGCGCGTGGTTAGCCCATGGCTGACCGAGGGTAGCCCATGGCCGCCCGAGGGTAGCCCATGGCCGCCCGAGGGTAGCCCATGGCCGCGCGAGGGTAGCCCATGGCCACCCGAGGGTATCCCATGGCCGCCCGAGGGTAGCCCATGGCCGCCCGAGGGTAGCCCATGGCCGCCCAAGGGTAGCCCATGGCCGCCCGAGGGTAGCCCATGGCCGCCTAAGGGTAGCCCATGGCCGCGCGAGGGTAGCCCATGGCCGCCCGAGGGTAGCCCATGGCCGCGCGAGGGTAGCCCATGGCCGCCCGAGGGTAGCCCATGGCCACCGGAGGGTAGCCCATGGCCGCCCGAGGGTAGCCCATGGCCGCGCGAGGGTAGCTAATGGCTGCGCGAGGGTAGCCCATGGCCGCGCGAGGGTAGCCCATGGCCGCCCGAGGGTAGCCCATGGCCGCGCGAGGGTAGCCCATGGCCGCCCGAGGGTAGCCCATCGCCACCCGAGGGTAGCCCATGGCCGCGCGAGGGTAGCCCATGGCCGCCCGAGGGTAGCCCATGGCCGCCCGAGGGTAGCCCATGGCCGCGCGAGGGTAGCCCATGGCCGCCCGAGGGTAGCCCATGGCCGCCCGAGGTTAGCCCATGGCCGCCCAAGGGTAGCCCATGGCCGCCCGAGGGTAGCCCATGGCCGCCTGAGGGTAGCCCATGGCCGCGCGAGGGTAGCCCATGGCCGCCCGAGGGTAGCCCATGGCCGCCCAAGGGTAGCCCATGGCCGCGCGAGGGTAGCCCATGGCCGCGCGAGGGCAGCCCATGGCCACCCGAGGGTAGCCCATGGCCGCGCGAGGGTAGCCCATGGCCGCGCGAGGGTAGCCCATGGCTGCCCGAGGGTAGCCCATGGTCACCCGAGGGTAGCCCATGGCCGCCCGAGGGTAGCCCATGGCCGCGCGAGGGTAGCCCATGTCCGCCCGAGGGTAGCCCATGGCCGCCCGAGGGTAGCCCATGGCCACGCGTGGTTAGCCCATGGCCACGCGTGGTAAGCCCATGGCCGCGCGAGGGTAGCCCATGGCCGCGTAAGGGTAGCCCATGGCCGCCCGAGGGTAGCCCATGGCCGCCCGAGGGTAGCCCATGGCCGCGCAAGGGTAGCCCATGGCCGCGCGAGGGTAGCCCATGGCCACCCAAGGGTAGCCCATGGTCGCCCGAGGGTAGCCCATGGCCACGCCAGGGTAGCCCATAGCCGCCCGAGGGTAGCCCATGGCCGCTTGAGGTAAGCCCATGGCCGCGCGAGGGTAGCCCTCTAGACCATGGCCGCGCGAGGGTAGCCCATGGCCGCCCGAGGGTAGCCCATGGCCGCCCGAGGGTAGCCAATGGCCGCCCGAGGGTAGCCCATGGCTGCCCAAGGGTAGCCCATTGCTGCCTAAGGGTAGCCCATGGCCGCGCGAGGGTAGCCCATGGCCGCCCGAGGGTAGCCCATGGCCGCCCAAGGGTAGCCCATGGCCGCGCGAGGGTAGCCCATGGCCGCCCGAGGGTAGCCCATGGCCGCGCGAGGCTAGCCCATGGCCGCCCGAGGGTAGCCCATGGCCGCGCGAGTGTAGCCCATGGCCGCGCGAGGGCAGCCCATGGCCGCGCGAGGGTAGCCCATGGCCGCGCGAGGGTAGCCCATGGCCGCGCCAGGGTAGCCCATGGCCGCCCGAGGGTAGCCTACGGCTGCCTAAGGGTAGCCCATGGCCGCGCGAGGGTAGCCCATGGCCGCCCGAGGGTAGCCCATGGCCGCCCGAGGGTAGCCCATGGCCGCGCGAGGGTAGCCCATGGCCGCCCGAGGGTAGCCCATGGCCGCGCGAGGGTAGCCCATGACCGCGCGAGGGTAGCCCATGACCGCGCGTGGTTAGCCCATGGCCGCGCGAGGGTAGCCCATGGCCACTCGAGGGTAGCCCATGGCCGGCCGAGGGTAGCCCATGGCCGCGCCAGGGTAGCCCATGGCCGCGCCAGGGTAGCCCATGGCCGCCCGAGGGTAGCCCATGGCCGCCCGAGGT